>JAESIW010000065.1:1129787-1192842 GCA_016802295.1 Brachionus rotundiformis
TTGATACTGTAATATTAAATTTAAGAACTTCTTCGTTTAGAATTAAATTTTGAGGAGCGACTCTGATTGTAAACATTTTCTTTAAAATTAAGAAAAAAAATTTAAAGATAATTAATTAACACTAATGCTGATTTAGTTACCGATGAACCTGAAATCATTGGATTACCAATATCACATATAATTTTTGTCCTATTCGATATTTTATTTTGATAACAAGGCAAAAATAGCTGCTGTGACTAAAAAAACCAAGTTATGTTTTATAAACACAAAAAGGTCCAACTTTACCAATGAGTTTTGAGTGACAAACGCTTTGACATAATTAACCCCATAAGGTAAGTTGATATGGCACTGTGATTCAAACGCATCTTCTTTTGTATTTTCAACTCGAATGTTAATGTCAATATAATTTTGGGAGCCAAGTATAAATTTTTTCGTTGGTCTTTAAAACATTAATATGAAATATCAACTTAATTTTAAAAATTATCTAATTACGTTGAAGCAGTAACTTGTAAATCCGGAATGCAAACGTCATCCGATCCGCAATTTCTCAAGAACCTGATCTCATGTATTTTAGAAGACTCTTCATTTGAGCTAAACATAGGAAGCAATTCCCATTCAGTATCATATTTAGGTAATGTCAGATTTAACCGGCATTTAATCGGACTCAGTTTATCCCTGAGACTTTTCTTTTAATTAATAGAAATTAAAATAAACAATTAACATTTTATTTATTTATTTATTATTCTTATTTAGCAATAATACTATTAAATTGGTAAAATTTTTCCAAGTTATTAGTACACAATGTATAGTCTGTCAATCCATAAACCAAAGTAATGGTATAAGCTGTGAAAAAAATTATTAATTACCATGAAGAGAGTTTCATCAACTTTAATGAAAAAAATAAGGCAAATTGAGTGTCACGAATATTATTGAACTTAAAATAAAAATAATTTGCTACTGTTAATGACTTGGATAAATATAAAATGAATTAAGATTTATTTACTTTGGTTTACAGGTCGAAATAAGAATTTGATGAAATTGTATGCTTTTATACTTATCATGAGCTAATTAATTACAAAATTAAATACAGAAATATACTCATGTTAATTAGAAATTTAAGTTTTTAAATACGATTTTTTAGATCCTGATTGATAAATGCTGTTAAAAAATAATAAATAAATATTTGGTTACTTAAAAGCGAAAATTTTCTTCTAAATTAATATTACTTTAATGGTAAGAACTTGCCTAAAACAAGTCCTTGTCTCCAGTTTAAATGTATGATTTCTAATTAAATTGAATGATTTGCTTTCATTGAACTGAGCTCTTATGAGACTTTTGTTTTGGAATTTATCAATATCAAGTTCTAGACTGATAGACATTTCTTTTAGAAAAAAAAATAATTGATGAAAAAAATTCAAAAATTTATTAGCTTACTCATATTTTTAGGCACAGATTTACCAAAATACTCAATACAATACTGAAAATCGATGCTTTTTTAAAAAAATATATAGCTAAATAAAATTTAAAATATTCATTAAATTTACCACAATTTAGTCTTGTTTTTGTCGCAATAATTCTCTTTTGAATCAAAATCTATTACTCTGGGATTAGTTTGAGTTATAATCAAAGTTTTTATAACTGATTTGGCTCTAATATAAGCGACAGCATTTGACTTGTAAGCTCCAACAACCAAATCAGGATATTCGTTTCCATCCAGATCCAGTCCTCCTGATATTGAATATCCAAATGCTTTCAGTCCGTAATCAGAACCTTTAATGATCTTAAAAAAAATATGATAATATTTGCTGAAAGATTTTGGTCAATCTGTTAAATTTTTTAAAAATTATTAGATATTTCTTATTTTTTTACTCAATTAATCAATTAGATTTCTAATCTTGATTTTTAATTTTTGTCTTGAAATACCATACTATCTTTGTTTATTTATTATTTGATATTAAAGAATCAATTTTGATTTTTATAATTTAAATTCTTTTGAATTAAATGAAAAAATTTCTTTATTTTAAATATTTAACACATAATTTAAGTTGCTTATAAGCGAATCAATTAAGCTGCCAGATATTTGTAGAGGAAGGGGAATATATACAAATTAGTGAATGGACTAGAAAAGGCAAACCTGGTCAGGGATCTGGTAAATAGATCAATTATCAAAGGTCCAGCTGCGGCAATAAGAAGTAAAAGCATCAGAATCCAGAGAGAAATTTTCCCTGCTCAAGCTAGAAATGATTTTGCAGCTGCTGTAAGCACTAGACATACCTTTTTTCAAACAGATTAGTCCCACACTGGAACAGGTTACCCTATAATGTGGTAACATCTAAGTAAACTGTAGGTTTCAAAGCTGCTCTAGACAGATTTAATGGAATAGCCTGCTACAGCTTCACACTCTATATGGTAGGTGTCGCAGCAAAAAATACTAATCCTACTTCATGTAACTTATTGTACTTATCTGGACTTTTTCAAAGAATCAAAGGACACGTAAAAGAATCTGAGGATAACTCTCAATTTACTGCTTACAAAGGACCAACTTATCAATTAATAGCGTAATCAGCGAATGGAATAGATTGTCTAATTTTCTATTTGTTAATTATTATTCTGGAAATGTTGGAATGTCTACCTATAACACACTAGCATATCATAGCAAGACTATTATTATTTAAGGACTTATATTTTATGCTGATACTAAATTTCATAGTTCTGCTCTTAGAAAAAAATAAAAATGATTCTAAAATTCACACTTTTGACTCTAAAAAAAATCAAATGATACTAATCTTTATCAATACGATACTGAGTTTAAATAAAAATAATTAAAAACTATATTAACTGATTTTTAATATAAATGTTTTAATATCCTCAAACGTTTTGAAAAAACTAATTAAGATATTTGTTATTTAAGCTTAAAATTAACTATATCAATTAAATAATATTTCTTTGTACATTTATCTTTATTTATCAAATTAACTGAAAATATTAACTATTTAATATTATTTATCTTTAGATAACAGATTTTATTTTTAAGAAAAATTATAAAATTATAAAAAATAGCTCAATTTCATACCTGACTGGGACTTGTGTTTATTCCTTCTGTATTTCCATTAAATATATACACAATTCCAGAATTGTCATCTCCATCATAAAGAGCTGCAACCGCAATGTCTAAAATTTTTTAATTTTTTAAAATTTTATCAATAGAAAAATATTTTTCAAAAAAATTAAATTTTCTTTTACCATTGAATCCATCATCATTGATATCTCCCAGTTTACTTACAGCACTGCCAAATCGTGACTTGCTCTTAAATCCATACAAAGTAGTCTTTATAAAAGCAAATCCATTTGATTTTTTGTCTCGTATAAATAAATCTACTCTTCCTATGTCATAATTATCTGTATCTTTTTTAAACATTGGCGAACCGATAACAATGTCTGTTGCTAAGTCATTATTTAAATCAACTGCAAGTAATGAAGCTCCAAAATAAGCACCAATCTTTACAGAATAGATAAAGATAAGCCTATAAGCATAAGTTTATTCTTACCTGTTCTCCGTCTATCTTGTGAAGAAGGCGAAAGTTTGAACTAAAAATTTCAACGTAGCCTTTGCAATTATTAGCTCTTGGCGAACTGACCACAATGTCCTCATAAATGTCATTATCAAAATGAGCTATGTCTATGGCATAGCCCCTGTAGCTGTCATCGTTTTTACCTTCACCACTTCTAGACGGATATTTATGCCTTATTTCTTTGTTATAGATATTTATTGAAAAAACCATTCCTTGCCAGTACCAAGCACCTGGACCGGTTATAAAAAGAGACGAGTCGTTTTTGGAAATGGCAGCCGAAAATCCTGCCTGACAAAAGCCTTGTCTATGATGACCCCATAATGCTTTTTAAGCAAATAAATTATAAAAAAATATAAACTTAAAATAAGATAATTTTACAATTTCTGCATGGCGAATGTTCTTCAAATTTCCTCATTTTGTCTCTTAGAGTAAAACAAGTTCCAGTTGGTTCATATCTAAACTCGTCTTGACCAAGCATACGAGTTACATATCTATAATTGGGGGCACACGTCATTATTATATCATCGTTTACTAATAAAGTAGAGCCAAGTAGCTGATCGGTTTTGTTTTCAGAATAATAAATTCCATAATGGTCACGCACTTCGCTCCAGTCTTTTTTGTCAAATGGAAGCATGAAGCAGCTATTTGGCGTGTTGATCCTACACCGATAAACAGCACCCTCACGACTTTTGATCACTTGTCCATGAAATCTCTCTCGTTCAGTCAGAGGTGCCCCGACCAAGATCCACGAGTCACCATCTACCTTATATCCTGCGACCGAATAGCCAAAATTTGAATCCTTGGCAAAGACTGGCTTGTGAATAATCACATTTTTGGTCTCAAAATTTAAGCAATCAATTCCATTAAATACAAATAAATAAAATACTATTTTAAATACTAAATTTTTCATTATTTCTTTTTTCTTATAAAAAATTTTCTACTCTAAGCTCGATATTCAATTAACAACATTCATTTTTATTTTTTATTTTTCTAACAAATCTAAATGAAAAAATAAAATTAGTTTACATTTGAGACCAGATCAAATATTCAAGAGATTTCCGTAAATTAATTTTTTAGTCCGAGACTAACTAGTCTGACAGTACCACCAGTTCAGCAAAACAAAACGCTGGCGTGTATTCGGCCTAGTCTACCTTAATTTTTTTCTCTAGAGTTATAGAAAAATGCTGATCTAAACTATTGCCCAGCCAGACCAAAAATTCTAATTATATCTAATTGCAATCTACTTACATTCAAGTCTATTGATCTATTTTTTGTTTTTTTTTGTGCTATGATTAATAGATATACAAGATAAATAGTGCTCTAGCCAAAGTTTAAAAAACTCTGAGATATATTATTCTAATCTGTTGTTTATCTATCAAACACGTATAAAAATGGCTTGAGCAAGCGAATCGATTCTCTTTAAAATTGAAATTAATCAAATTTTTGTTCTTTAATGCGAAAATCTAAAATGTTAAGAAGTAATAGTCTGGTAATAAAAATAATAAAACAATTTAACGGATATTCAAAATATATAGATATCAACTTTTTTTTTATCGGCTAAAATTTTTATTTACTTTAGCTGGCTGTTTTAAAAATTATTTTTTTTTTGCCTAATTTAATCAATTTTCAGCTGTTTAAAATTGATCAATGAGTTCCTAAAAAAAGTAAGCCGTGTTCATTGAACAATTGCCAAGACTTTTTATTCTAGACATTTTGGCTTGCATGATGAAAAAATGCTCGCTTTAAGCTTATCTAATAATAAACTAGAATTTTTAGCCCACAAAAAAAAAAAATTTTTAAATTTAAATACACTCGATTTTCGGACAATTTTATTGAAAAAAACTAACCTTCATTTTCTGATATTCCATAATATTTTGCTCATTATTTTTTTTAAAAAATCAAATAAAAAGACTTTTTCCAGGATTAATTTCAGATCAAAACTTAAAAAAAAAACAATTATAGCCTTATTTTTTATTTAATATTTTCTATTCATTAATTTTTAAAATATAAATTATAGCCTTTTGTTCTATGAAATTTTTGACCAAAAAAATTAAAAAAAAAAACCGAAATTTACTTTTTAAATTTGTTCTAATTAATGGCTTTTACAGTTAACAATTTCATCACTACTTATTAAAAATTTGAATACATCTTTTGGCTAAAATAATCAAAAATTTTTTCATGTGAGAATATTTCGTAAATTAATTTATTGCTTTTTTTTTGAGTGATTATTTTATAGCAAACTGTAAAGCCATAAAAATATCTTAAGGATTTTTTACTGGCCTCATGTGGTAAAATTATTTCTAGCTTTAATTTATACTACCTTAGTATATTTACAAAATCTCTTGCTATTTTAAATTCAGAAACTTTGAATATCCAAATGAGAATTCATTTTTGAGATGGTTAAGTATGATAAATGATATCTTAATTAGATATCATGCAAAAGAGTCTATCTTATATGATAATTTCCCACCTGCTGAACATGATTCTTAATAGCACTTAATTGAATCTTCCAGTATAGATTAGCCGCCATCCTCTTCTGTGATTCTTCATCCACGATCCTGAAATCGATCACAGAGCTAGACTAACTTTTAATGATAAAAAATTAACTGATAATTTAGATACAAAAGAATAAAATCACTGATATATTCATTGAATTTTAAATTAGTTAGTCTAATGTGAGGCCGAATTCAAGACATCAAGTCTTAAAATGCTTAAGAACAATTGCTAATCAATTCTATTCAAATTAAAATAGCTTCTAATTATTCTATTTTGATAAAAATTGAAATTATAAGGAAATTTTATCCGAAAAGCAAAAATTATATCCAAAATTTATCTTTGGCTTTTTGAATTTATCTTTGAAAAAAATCAACACTATTACATCGATGAAATGATTACATAAAAATAAGATTTAATCTGATACGTAGCAAACTTTTGGAAATAATTGATGCCAGAGCAAACGGAAAAAGCTGCACAATTCCCTGTCCGTAGATTTTATATAGAAAATTTAAAGGAAATTTTTATATTTATATATTATTTATATGTAAGAATTAAACAAATTTCATTCTTCGTCAAATAAACAAAGTCAAAAATGAGAATATAAAACAGATATGATATAAACAAGCTAGAGAAAAATTCATTGATCCAAATGCTCTTTCGAAATATCTGGACCAAATATTGTTTATGCCATATTGATTAATTTTATCTAATCTAGATTGTTTACACGCTTAAATACCGAGTAAAGCAAAATTTAATTAAATTTTAGTTAAAACAAATTCGCTGAATGATATTCCGTATGCTTTGAAAATGAATATTTAAAATATGTTTACACAAGCTCTCACTGGACCAAGTTTGTTTGAGAAAAATAAAAATAACCACCGAACCTTGTCATTAAGGAAGCACTAGATGAAAAAAGCTAGTTTGTTTAACCTTAGCAAGAAGCCTGCCATCCACTGGCAACAAATTTTTACCAAAAACATTAGTCAAATAACATGAACAAAAAAACTTTAATTTTTGTATATTATTTTTTTATAATCTAAAATAAATACATTAAATGTTTCCAGCCAATTTGAAAATTATCTTAGCAATTTGAGTATTGATCCATTATCTGGCTTCCTTGTTGATGGAGATAATCTTAAGTTTATCTGTCTTTCATCAAACTCGCTACTGACCGGTTTAGAAAAAAGCTTATCATAGATATTGCCTCGTTCTTTAATTAGGTTTGAGTGTTTTTTTTTTAATTTAGACAATTACGGCGCGTGCAAATTTCAAATAATGTTGGACTTATCCAATTTTTGTAAAAAGCAAAAATGATCTATTTGAACCGATCTTTGTTAGAAAAAAAACTGTTCTAGATACATAGATAATGAATAAAAAAAAAAGTTTTTTTAGTATTTATTCAAATTTCTATTGATTCTGAGATTCTTCATTGAGCTCGTTTATGCTCGAAAGAAAGATGAACCATGTTGCAAGATAGGAATTCAATTTTTATATATACCATAAATCAACGGAATCGGACTAGCTATAATTATTGCTCAATATAGTGGAAATTTTGATTGCATTTCTTTTCCTTTTGGCTCTAAACAAACCTAGAAAATTAGAATTATAATTTTGCATTTAATTATTTTCTTGGTCAATTTGAGAAACTTAGGTTTTGAGCTGAAACGAAGCTTAAAATTGATAAAGTCCTAGAGGTAAACTAACTTAATTAAAACAACTAACCGTTTGTGAGGCTTTAATTAGAGATTTCGACAAGTGTGTATACCCATATGAGAGATTATCATTGAGCTAAAGGTTGAAATAATCGAAATTCTAGTGTTTTCTTAAGCAGCATTTTTTGGCTTTATTAGTTTATCACAAGCTTGTTTTACTTAAAGCATTTAGTTTATTTTTTGTGGCATTTTCAGTCCATTGAAATTTTCCCAATAAGCTAAAGATCGAGCTCCCAGTCAAATAACAAAAATAAAATAATGTTAGCTTTAGAGAAATTTAGTTTTTTTATTTGAAATAATTCTAAATCTAAACTTACATCTGTTTTAGTTAGCCCTTAGAATTTTTATAAGAACTTATCCGCTGTTTAGTACTGAAAGCAGCTTTCAACAAAAATTCAAGCCATTCTTGCCGCAATTTTCAACCATGAGCACAAACTAATCAAATAAAGCCATTTAAAAGAAATTGTTTAACAATTTAATATTTTCTTTATTTTGTTTATTTTTATTTGTAATTTGTGCTAAGAATAAAACCAATTAAGAAAATTAGTTGGCTAGCGAACCATTAAAATTTCTAAGTTTTCAATCTCAAAATAAGTTTTATACAAAATAATATGTAAAGTTTGCCTTAATTTATTGATACAAAGTTCAAAATGGATTAAATCAAATTAAAATTTAAAAAAAATCCTCTCGAATTTATCTGTAATTACAATGAACCATATTTTTGAAAATTAAAAAAAAATGATAAATATGTCTAGATACTATAAAAAATTAATACAAGTTGTTATAAAAGGATTAAAACTTGGTCTTCAAATCCCAATCAAAATCTAAGAATGTATAAAAAACTTGATTAATTTGATTTTATTCAAAAATTTATTTACCATTTAACAAGCTATTCGAAAATGTATTACTAAAATAACAACATGTTTTTTTTTTTAATTTATCTGTAATTATCACTGTATTGAACTATTATTTTGTTACCAAAATACAATTAAAATTCTAGTATTCACTTAAATAAATTCAACTCAAATACTAAAATAAAAATAATCCCAAAGATTCAACATCATTATTATATTTACTATTTTTTTATAATAAATTAGATAATAACAAACTTTGGAAGCTTATCAAAAATAACTGATTACAAAATTTGAGGTTATTTATTAATTTTTTTCTAATATTTTCATATTCCTAGTATAAATAATAAGCATATTTTTTATGAAAATAGTAAGAATTAATTAAAATATTGTAAGTATTATTTGATTTCTTATCAATAATTAGGCCAATAATTGATTTTCAACTATTTTTAATATTTTTAATAATTTATTATGTGAAAAACCATGATTTAAAAGATGAATTACGAGTTAACTTATTTGTTTCAATGACACAATATTACCAAGTCACAATCCTTTAATTTGTGCCTGTCATTTTTGTACTATAATTTATTAGTTATTGAATAAAAGAATATTTATTTTTTTTTAAAAAAACTTTATTGAAAATATTAAATTTAATGCTTAAAATTTTAGATAAAAATCTAATCTAGCACCAGATAAAAAATAATGAGTATAAAAAAAATATATATAAAAAAATTGTCTCTTACATTTGAAAAATTTAATAAAAACTGGACGGTAGATTAGAAAAAATGATTTTTATATTAAAGCTACCTAAAATTTCCCTTAGCCAAAAAAAAAACAAGTTTGAATTATCTAATTAGATCGATGAGAATCGACTCGAGTAGCCATGTACGAATGTTTTCTTTGAAGAAATCTTAACAAAAAAACATATTAATTTTAAATTTTCCTTTCAAATTATTTAAATTTTAATTTACTTTATTCTATTTATTGCAATTACACAAATAGCTGCGGTTCTAAACCGGCTTTTAGCTCTTTGAATAGTAAACCTACTCGAATAATAAAACGATCCGTTTTTATTATTCTCTTGAACTGGTCCGCATTTGCTATTTTTGATCATTGGATTTGATTCTAGTTTTAAAGTGGTCATTATCTCACGTTCAGTTTCTTCATAACCACTGAGCATTATTAACAAAAATCTTTTTTGATAAACTAAGCTTTTTCGAAAGCTTTCAGCTCTTAGATATTTAATGTATAATTTTTTAAATTTTTCCTTTTCCGAATCGGACATGGTATTCGGATTTATTTGAGCTTTATGACTTTTGTTCCTCATTATCCACAATTCTTCTTCCAATTTTTGTACTTTTCCTCTGAATTCCGATTTTTCATTTGTTAATTTTTTTACCGAGCCGAGCAGTTCTCGATTTTGTTTTAGCAATTTTGTCTCCAAATCAGTTCCATTAGCACTTTGACCAAGACAGCTTGGCGAATTAGACGAAGTAGATGATACATTTTCCAGCTCATTTATGATTGAATTCAAGCTATGTTTGACTTCGTTTGAAGCAGGCTTTGCAGCCGAATCGATTTCATCTTTGTGCATTATTGCCAAATATTCAAGAGACTGGCGAATTCGTTCCAAATTGTTTCCATTATTAACAGCCTGAATTTTATTTAATTAATTAATTAAATATAAATAAGATAAACTTTTTTTTCTAGTTTACCCCCAAATTATTGTAACGTGATTTCAATTCGCTGTATGCTTTGGCTAATTTATCATATTTAGCTTTCTCTTGAATTAGCAACTGGTCCAAATTGTTTGTATGCTTTTCTAATTCGAAAAACTGATGCTCCAGAACTGCTAGCTTTTTGCTATTAAGATTCTGCTGCTTCATATAATCATCCGGATTGTTTTTCACATACCTAATTAAATATAAAAAATAAGCCTAATTAAAAATATAAATTAATGATATGGTCTAGTCATGTTTTCCAGAAGTGTGTCTAAACCACTAAATAAATTCAAAACTATTTTATTTATTAAATCTTAGCAAGACTCTTATGGGATAGTTATTTTAATTGTCTTCTATAGTATTTTTAAATAAAATATATCCAAAATGATTAAAAACTTTTTAATCAATCAAATTATAAAAAAAAGAAAAATTTAAATTTAATGATTTTTGTTATAATTTAAAACATGCAATTTAAACTTATTATATACTCGAAAATTCAACAAAAAAGATAAAAAACATTTATTCTTCGACTTACCGTATATATTCACTTTTGTTATCATTTTCGTCTTGAGCCGCAATTTTGTTCTTACTTTCTAAAACTTTGTTTATTTGTTCGTTCTTAGCCTTTTCTTTATCTAGTTCTTTGCTGATAAAATTAAATTTTAACTATTAAAAATTATAAATCTAAGTTATTTTCTCTATACCATAAATTATGGAAATTATTCGACTCAATATTCAAGAGATCTTTGATTTTTATCACTTCCTCATTTAATTCATATAATTGCTCTTGCATCATGTTAGTCTTTTTCTTTTCTTGATTCAATTTTTCAACCAAATCAAATGTCTTATTTTTTTCAAGATTTAGACTTTGTTTTAAATCATTAGCTTTTATAATTTCAGCATCTTTGGCATATTCCATTAATTTTACTTCAATAAAGTAACGATGTTAAAAAAATTTTTATATTTTTTTTGTCTTAACTTACATTCTCTTTTACGTTCTCTTTCATTTTCTTGCAATTGTTTTATTTCGGTCATTAATTTGGCCAATTGAACTTGCATTGACTCAACCTCTTTTACCAAGCTCTCTCTGTCCGCTGAATTCAAATAATCAATTGACTTCTTTTGCAAATTAATTAAGTCGTTTATCTTCTTTTCCAAATGAGCCAAAACACTTTCATCATTGGACAAGCACATAATATAGGATCTTAATTCAGATAGTAAAAGATCCTTTTGGTTGGCAAAAATTTCCCTCATAGCAGCCAAAAAGGAACTTCTCCAATCATCATCTATATTCTCAGTGGAAATTTTGCTTAACATTTCTTTCAATAGGTAGATTTCTTTTATCAAATTATCTTTTTCCGTTTGCTCAGTGAGTTTTGCCAATTCGGGCAAAGAGTTTTTATTTTTGAAATAGTTTTTGAGCATCAACATTTCACTCAATGTCAACAATAAAACACCCTCTTCATCCAATTTGTCTAAAATTTCCTTTATTTCATCCGGAATATGCTCTTCAGCTTTGCTATTCTCATCTTGCACTGTTTCATTGTTTACTTTGCCAAGAATATCTTGATCCAATTGTTTACATAATTGAATTTGTTCTTTTAATTTTTTACAATTTTCATTTGATACTGAAATTTCGGAGGCAAGTTTGACTGAATCGGTATCTTCCGTATCATATGACTCTTTAAGGGACTCTAATTTTTGCTCATACTCAGCAATTATTTCATTTCTAACGCGCTCTATTTCCTCATCTCTTTCACTAGTCAAATCTTCTTTTATTTTTTTAATTTTTTTTTCATATTCTTCTTTTAATTTATCTATTTCATTTGTGTTATTTTCGCTCATGTTTTCTATTTCTTGTTTATGAATTGAGGCTAGTTCCTCTAATTTTTGTTCCAGTGTCTTCTTATTTTGTTCAACTATTTGTTCCAATTTTTGCTCCAATTCGGTAATTAAATTATTCAATTCATTTTGCTTACGCTTTAAATCATCATTTTCGCCTAGTAAATTTTCTATACATATAAAAAAATTAATATCAAATATTTATGAATAGATAAAACTGAATTCAAAATTTTCAAAGACCCTATTATTTCGCCGTTATGGAAACAAGCGAGTAATATACTAAGTGTTTTTACTATTTTGGTATGAATTTTTTTTTGATAATATAAATTCAGCAGTGATCTTTAAAAATAAAAGTATAATAATTTACCATTTGTGATAATTAATTGTGTATTTTCTTGTTGAAATTCTGTTTTAATTTTATCAGTATTTGCTTTTAATTCTTCATTTTGATTTTTTAAATCAACAATTTCTTTCGCCAAAACTTGGTTTTCTAATTCAAACTTGACTCTCATTTCTTCAATGGGAGATTGATCTTCTGCTTTTTCTCTAAGATTCTTCAAGTCATCTGTAAATGCAGTTATTTTTTGCTCCGAATCAGCCAGTTTGTCTTTGAGCTCATTTATTTCTAAATTCAGTTTTTCAATAACTTCTTCCTGAAAAAATTGAAATTATTTATAATATTAAAAGTAGATTTCTATTAAAATAAATACAACATTATTATCAATTTTAAATTAGAATCAATATATAATATTTTACAATTAAAAAAATTAATAACCTTCAAATTAAAATCATTTTGTTTTTTCTCTATATCTTCTTTGAGAGATTTATTTTCGCTTGAAATTTGTTCAAATCTATCATTAATTTCTTCGTTTAATTTCTTCAAGTCATTCATCTCAGTTTTCTTTATTTAAATATTAATAAAATATCTATAAAATAAAATTTAAATATTTTACTTGAGTTTCATTTTGATCAACAATATCACTCTTCTCTGAATTTAGAGTTTCAATTCTTTCATTCAAATTATCAATTTCAATTTTGAAATTTTCATTCAAAGTGTTAATTTCTTTTTCTAATTTTTCCTTATCACCAATAAATTGGTTTTGTAAATTTGTATTTATTTCCTTATCTTCTTCTATTTTAGCTTGAAGTTTTTGTATTTCGGTATTTAGTTCATCAATTTGTTCGTTTTTCGAATCAAGTAAACCTTGGGAAATCTCGTAGCTCTCTTTTGATTTAAGCTCTATCTTGAGATTTTCAATTTCTGTCTTAAGTGATTCAATTTCGGATTCATAAGATTTGATAAGATCACTATTTTGTCTGTCCTCAACAAACTCAAATTGTTTGATTTCAGCGTCCAGGCGACTCTGGAAGTCTTCTTTTAGCTCGTTCAACTGTTCTTTCAAGTTATCTATCTGGTTTTCTTTATCATCAATAGTGGCATTCAGATTTGAAATTATTTCCTCATATTTTTCTATTTTATTTTTAGCTTCTTGTTCAAAATTTTCTTTGAATATTTGTAAATCTGACAATCGGCCCATGTAACTGTACAATTCAGTTTGAATGTCATTTTTTTGCTGAATTAGTTCTTCCTTTTCTATTGACCAGTTCTCATTAATTTCAAATTGTGTATCATACTTTGCCTGAAGATCAACTAGCTTTTCTTTTAAATCATTAATTGTATTAGATTGATTTTTGTTCGATTTCATTAATGTGTCAATTTCTTCTTTGAATAATTCACTTTGCTTTAAATTTCAAAAAATAATAAAAGATAAAAAAATATTTTCTACTAATTTGTCTTTTTCATACTGACCGATTCGAAATCATTTTTATTTTTGTTTAAATTTTCAAATTTAAACTCCACTTCCTTTAAATTTTTATTTAAGGTATCAAGTTGTTCGTCTTTTTCGCGGACATGTCTCTCTAGGTTTTCATTTTCCAATGAAAGTTGGTTTATCCGGTCTAGTTTTTCCTGAATCATATCTTCAAGGTCTTTTTTCTTAAAAAAAAATGAAGTATTATTTTTTAATTAATTGATTAAAAAGAACATGCCAAAGCTAAACAACAAATTAATTTTTTAAATCTATTTTTTTTAAAATTTAAAAATTAATCTATCTCAGATTAATATCAACTTTATAATTTTGAATAGTTTTAATACCAAGACAATTTTAGGATAAAAATGACGATTTTTCAAATTTACTGATTGTTTTAAGTCGATAATAAATTAAATTATTTTTAATATATTAAACCTAACACAAATACATTGAAGCAAGACCGTCAAGCAAAAATTACACATAGAAATCTTTAATTTTACCTTTGTCTCTAAATTTCTATTATACTTTACAGATTAAAATTTTTAATTTATTTAATAAAATCAATTTGAAAATGATCAAAAATTACTTCTTTTAAATTATTATCTTCTTCGTCTAGTACTTGGTTAGCTTTTCTGTTCAAAGCAAGCTTCAACTCGTTAATTTTGTTCTCGTAATCTTCTCTCTCTTGTTCCCTTTCGGACATTTGTTGCTAAATAAAATCCAAGTAAATTTTTTTATTCGTTTGTAAATCTTATTTTAATTACATCTATAAAATGTTTATCTGATCTGATCTGCGAGTCCATGGCACTTATTTGTCTCTTCAAATCATCCAATTTCTCTTCATATTGCTCTTTAGTGGTTTTTATTTCCTCGTTACAATTTTCCACAGTATCTTCCAAGTCTTTGATTTGTTGCTGAGATATTTCTTGAGTTTTATTTAATTTGTACTCAAGCTCATGTTTTTCGTCCAGCAAATATGAGTTATTCAAAATCAATTCTAATTGAAATTTTAAATTATTTTAAATAATTTAAAAAATTACTAAAACTAACCATTATTTGGTGATTTACTATTGTTAATAGGTAATGCTAAGTCTACAACATTCATTTAATTAAAAAAAGACTACTACTAAATTTTCTACTTCAAAATTATTAATCAGTCACTTACCTTTAATGTCACTATCTTGCAAATTGTTAACATAAAGCGATCGCTGTGCCTCCAAGTCTTTTCTAATCAATTCCATATTAGACAGTTCAGTCTTTTCATTTTCAATTGCATTCTTGGCACTTGCTAACTCTTGTTTCATATCAGCCAAATTTTGCTCCAAATTAGCGATTGCATTTTTTTTCTGCTGAATTTCCAATTCATATGCCCTTACCAAGCCTTCTAAATTGTTCTTATTTGCTTGCATTTCATTTATCTGTTCCTCATAGTCGGATTTTTGATTTTGGTAACGATTGTTAGATTCTTCAAGTATTCTTTGTTGCTCTTCGAATCTGTAAGCTAATTGGATTTGAAGCGAATGGGACTCAGCTAATTTTTTGTTTGTTTCTTCCAATTTGTTTAAAACTTTATCAATTGAGGCTTGTACTTTAAAATTTGTATCTTAAAAAAATTAAATCAATAATCAATTAAAAATGGATTTAAATTTATAAATTAAATGAAAATTAGTTTTACCTATAAGTGTTTCATCTGTAAAGTCACTATTGGCAAGATTTTCATATATTCGTTGTGAAGTGTCCAAACCAGCTTCAGAAATATCTTCATTACTGCCAACTTCCGATGAGCCCGATGATCTGTGAAGGCCTGATTCTGTACTGGACAAGTGGTTATAATTTTTTGGCGACTCGGTACCACTCATGAAATCAGTGCTTTGATTTTGACTTATTTTATTTAAACGCTTAGTGATATGGTCATCGAGAGAAGCGCTTATCAGTATTGACTTGGACAGCAGACTAAGTAAATTTTGGTTATTTGTGGTTAGTGTGTTCCTTTGATTAAAAAATAATAATTAAACAAATTAAAATACTTAAATAGGCATTTGGTTTACTTTTCATCAGTCAATTGTTGAATATCTGTTTGCAGCAATTTAATGTAATTGCTTCGCTCTTCATTTTCTCGTCTGTAGCTGGCCATGTATATATCGTCTTTGGCATACAAATCTTCCAATTTCCCCTGCAGATTTTTGTTTTTTATCTCAAGCTGAGAAAAAAATGACTTTAAAATTTTAATTTTATGTTATTTAGAACTGTAAAAAATAGGTTTTAGAATTCAATCAGCCATCTAATAGATTTAAAAACTAAATCTCTCAGTTTCCTAGGTTAAGTGCAATTACTGATTGAATTAATTTAAATTAAAATATATTTTCACACTATCACAATTAAATATTCTAATTTATTCGATTTTAAGTGAATTTAATCGAAATGTTTATTCGAATAAATAAAGATAGATTATTAAAAATAAAAATTTAATTCAATCTGAAGAGACTGTAATAATTGTTATTTTGTTTTTTTTTATTTTAAATAAAAGTTCAAAAACAGTAGTATAAATCGGAAATAATATTTCTAAATTACTAATAAATTTCTAGAATAAATCCGTATTGAAAGTAATAATGTTTATTATCATTTCATTTTAAAATAATACTAAATTATCTATTTTAGATATATTGGATAATTAAATAGACTTTTTTGCTTGAAGTTTAAATTTTTTTAAAAATATATTTAATTGTCGATCAATATAAAATATTAGATTCTTAAAAAAAATAATAATATTTTTTCTAAAAATAATAACAAAATTATTTTGACAACAGATTGAACAAAATAAAAGGAAAATTATTCGAATTCAACTAGGATTATTGTCAAATTGTTTAGAGTATAATATGGTTATAATAAGAAACCTTAGTTTTGGGCTAATTACGTAAGGCTTGACTTATATTGTTACCAGTAATTACGAAAAATAAAGAATTGGCTATTTGATTTCAGAAAGGCTTTCGGAAATAAAATTAAAACCATGTTATTAAACAATAACTTGATTTTTCTTTTTAATTAAAAAATTACTTGTCTTAATTTATCCTCGTATTCAGCTTGATCATTTGCTTCCGTATCGAATTCTATCAATTTATTTCTAAAAAAAATTAAGTAAAAATTAAACTAAGAACATATATATAAGTTTAGTACCCGTTTAGTGGTTTACAATTATTTGAAGAGGCTTCCACTTCTATTAGCTTATGATAAGAATTGGACACAGGTTTTTCCTCGTCGGTAAATGAGATATTAGTGCTCGTTTCCAAATTCAAAGGCATCTCCTCTGAGTTAAAATTTTCAATTTTTTTATTTAGTGATTTGTTCTCATTGGTATTAAGCTTGGTTGCAGATAGATTTGTCGAATTAGCACAGTCTAAAACAACAGTATGCAATTCGTTCCCATTCAAATAATCCTAATGAACATAAAAGCAGGTCATTTGAGATAAATTAAAAAAAAATTTAAAATAGAAAGTTTTAGAAATCTACTAAGTGTCTACAAAGAGCAAACTTGTAAAAGAATCAAAACTTATGACTAAACACCAGTGTCCGACTTAAGGTCTCAAAGGTTTTAATTTAAATTTGAAAACATTTAAAATAAAATTTTCATTTTTTTATGAATGTTTTTTTGACCCCTAATTTATATTAAATTATTTGCTTGACTACAACCGAATCATGACTAACAACCAGCCTTCGAATTTTGAATCGATTCTTAATCTCTACCTGAATTTAAAATGAGCTTAAATTATAATTAATCAATAATTCGCATCAATGTAAATTAATGTTCTATTTCAGTCCTGATATTGAACTAATTATTTTTTATGAACCATCTAATTGAGCTTATTATTTTCCATTTTATTAGAAAGAGGATATTTTATCGAATTTTTTTTCAGATTTCCTCCCAAAATTAAAAAGAATTTAGTCCATCTTTTTTTGATTAAATTTTATTAAAGTGATAAAAGAAAAAATTAACTTTATTAAATTCAACTGAAACAATAAGTTTCTTAAAAGGATTTAAAAAATCTTTTTGAAAATTATTTAAAATATGATAAAAATTTATTAATAATTTTTCAAAAACTATTTGACATCTTAAATTGGACATGGTTAACTAATCAATAATTTTAACTTCATTTCAAATTTTAAGCAAATTTAAAAATCATTTTTAAAAATTGTACAAATTATTTTTTTATAGATATTAAAAATCTATGTTTTAATTATTTAAGCTATTAAGATTTGTTTCTCATACTGACCTCTGGTCCAGATTTAGCTATCAGATTATTGAGTTCTATAGTGTTCTGGGTAGTTGAATATCGTAATTTGATATCGACGTCTTTGTTGTCCTTGAAATGTGAGAAAACAGTAATTTTAAGCCCAAAAGTAATCAAAGAAAATTACTTTTTGAATTTTTTGTATTTCGTCTTTTAAAATGGCTAATTTCGTATTAAGCGTTTGGTTGAAGCCGATTTCAAGCTGATTTAAATCAAATTTATGCTTGGCTTCTAATTCAGCTATATTTTTCTTTAAAAAAAAATTAATCTAAGTCTAAGACGGATAAAACAATTATAATTGACTTACTTGATGTTGGTTTTCTATTTTTTCTATTCTTTGTTGATTTATATTCTTAAAATAAAATAAGTTCACAATATTTTTGAGTATTTGTTTAGGCGTTCATATATGAGAATATGAGTATAACTTAGTCCTTTTTAAAACATTAGGCCACGAGTCTCTTTAAGTTCTTTTTTTATTACCTATTCATAACATGCGTCTCGATTGCTTTTTAAATAATTAGATAAAATTGGCTTTTCGTTTATTAATTACTTGACAAAACTTAAAGTTAAGCTCTTGAGGCTAAAATATACACTTGAGTTTGTATCAATTATTATTAATCGATGGACTTTAAATTTAACTTTCAATCACTTAGCTTGTGTTGGTATTTAGCTTTGAGCCTAGTTAAATTCTAGTCGCAATTATTCATAGATTCGAACTCCTATATTTTTAATTTGAACAATTAAAACAATGAAATAAAAAGATACTCAATAAATTCTTTTTAGATTTTATTTTAGTCTATAGTTACAGATTTTTTTGTTTGTATTGAAACAATGTATGATTTGAAAACTAAAATCAAGAAAATTTAGGTTGAAATTTTATTTAATTAGGTCCATATCTTTGGCCAATTTCCTTAAACCCTAGACTTAAAAGACTATTTATAAGATAGATACCAATTTAATATTAGACCTCAAAGATAAATACATTTTACACAGAGTTAAATTCAGTTCAAATATTTATTGTACTGATCAACTAATATTTGGTAGAATGTGGTCAAAAACCCGTTGTATAAAGTATTCTTCGCTTATTCTTTAATTAAAGTGTTTTATTTTTAAAATTTTGATAAAAAATTATTCTAATAAAAAAACTATTCGTCCACTAAATCACGGTATTGGCTTTTGTCTGTGTTTTATATATTTTTTAAATTGAAGGAATTTATCTTCTGAAACTTAAATGGCATAGCTTAAGAAAATATATTTTGTAATCAAAAGCCCTAAAAAATTCTAATTCTGTTTTAAGATTTATTTTTGTATTTCATATTCGAAAATTATTTCAACTTTGTGTTTGTCTGTCAAAAATAGTCAAAAATATTTATATAGAAAACTAAGTAATAAAAGCAGACTTATTAAATAAAAAATTCAAAAAATATAAAAAATTTCTTTTTTAGATTAAAATTTATCTTTAATAACAAAATAAGTAAAAAAGGTTTAAATTTTCGAAATAAATATTTTAAAATAATTAGATCTTATAATCATGACCCGATTCATACTAATTAGTATTCGATCATTTCAAAATCTCATGATTAATTTGAGCTATTTTTGATAAATTTAAAAAATATCTCAAAAATTATAAAAAAATTCATTTAATTATTGTTATATATGAAAAAAAATTTATCTTTTTTAAAAATTTTTAGATGATAAAAACTGATTTGTAAATAAATTTTTAGTATTAGATTAGTTTTAAGCCACTTAGTTTAAAAAAAAAAAACATTTAAATGTTCTCATTGTTTTATATCAACAAGATACTTGAAATAAAAATATTGAACTAATTATTTTAAAAATATTAATTAAAAAAAGCCGCATCTAATTAGAATTTAATTGAAGTTTGTTTTTTTAACTTACCCTGCAATTTACTAATATTTCAATATTTAATTGATATAAACATAAATTGATTCTCAAGGAATGCCATTTGTTTTATTTTTATACGAATGCGATTCTTATTCACTCAAAAAAATCAATTTAATTTAATTTAAAAATCTACAGTATTTAAGTAAGATTTTTTAATAAAATACTCGATAGAGCATATCGGGTCATCTAGATTGAATTTAAAGCCAAAGTCAAATATAAATCTAATAAATTAAAATAGAATTAATAGCTTTTCATATCATATTCGAATATTAAAAATATAATAAAACTTATTAATAAAATCTTAGGTTATCAAGATGTTAAATATTAAAAAAATCTAGTAAAAATTTACTTTGTAGATTTCTAGTTCTTCTCTAATCTTGTTCTCATAGCATTTTTTGAGTTCTTCATATTCCTTTTATTATATTATTCAATTATATATGGTTCAAAAATTTAACTAAAAAATTCTCACTTCATTAAAATGATTTTGCATTTCATTTTGTAACTCAAAGAACAATGGATGAGTCATTGTATCAACTTCTTCCTTTAGATTATTTAACTCATCATTTAATTGTTGAATTGTTCTATTTTTTCCCTCCAATTCAATTATAAGATCATTGACTCGGTTATCTCTCATTTGAGTCACTACAATTCTAGGCTCCCGATAGACAGAGTCTGTAGTTGTATCAGCTAATGTTGATTCCATTTCAAAATTGGTGATATTTGATCTGTTGGTATTGTTTTCCAAATAGTCGTTTAAATGAGTTTTTAGCCGAGAAATTTCGCCCAGATACACATCCTCCTTAGCTCTTAAAGACTCGATTAGTTTATCTTTTTCGTTTATTTCGTCTCTAAGATAATCGAATTGATTGTTTATGTCGAATGTGTGTTGAGATTGAGTGTCTTCCTGTAAAGGTCTCAGCTCTAAATCTTGGTTATTTGCTTCTATCTTAAAAAAATTAATCTTCAAGTTCGAAATCAAATAACAAAATTGATAAGAATACCATTTTTTGGTAAGAACTCACTTCATTTGTTAGCGTTTTGATTCTAATCTCGTAATCTGACATTATTTTTTTATTCAAATCAAGCTCTTGCTTCATTTTGGCAATTTTTTTTTCATATTCTTCATTCGACCATTTTATTGTGGCCCTATTCATTTTTTCCATAACAAATTTAATGCTTGAAATCTTCAAATTTATCTCGTCCTAGCAAGTAATATTGGTTTATCGTGAAAAAAACTAATATAAAAATGTCTTTACTTGATATTTTGCTTTCAATAAATCGATTTTGCATTCAGCTATTTGATTTAGTTTTTCCTCCATCTGAGATAGCAATTGAATATGTTCACTGTTTTGACTCTCTGTTTATTTTAGAGATAAATCAATTAAGATAGAATTTTAAGTAAATATTAAATTAACTTTTAAAGTGGTCATAATTTTGTTTGCTGAATTCCAAGTTTTCCACGAGATGTTTGTATCGAACCGACTGTTCCAAATGGCTATTTACAATTTCAGAGTCGTGCTTCAAAGTTTCATTAATGTAGCCGTCTGTTGAGTGACTAGAGAGAGAATTGTAGGAAATCTCGTCCAAATCTTCTGTCGAAGACATATCTAAATTTTTGCCAAAGGTGTCTTCAGATAAATTTTGATTATTTTTACGGGTGTAAAAATCGCTTAAATTTTTGATCTAAAAATGAGATTGTTTAATAAAATTTTTGAAAAGATTTGAAATTTTTTAAGTGTGTCAATTGATGATTCTTATAAAATAAAAAAACTTGCTTAACTTATTTTCAAAAATATATAGAAGCTTTTATTTGGGAAAAAAAATAAACGCAATTTTTAAATGAAAAATTTCGCAGGGCATAAAAGTTTGTAATTTAGAATATTTTTGTTTGATTCATGGTTTAACTGGTAAAATATTTACTTTTATATTTAAAATTGTTAAATAAAATGCCAAAAATCACTATCTTATTTTTTATTAAAAGAGGTATTTTTTAACCAAATAAATAAATCATAATCTTAGTGAAAATTTAGAACAATTTTGTCCGAACAGTTAAGTTTTATAAATATCAACTATTTAAGAATATTTTTTGATTTTTGAAAATTTATCTAAAATTTATCACTAAAGAATTTTCATTATAGCATTTAACTTTAGATGATAATACCCATAAAAATTTTGTTAAGATAAGAGAACAATAAAATATATTTAAAAGATTTAATTTATTATCACCCGTAATTAGAGTATGCCTTAGCTGATCCACTTGCCAAATCAAATCAAAAGCTGCTTCAATGCCATAAATCTAAATCGATATTTATCAAAGTTTTAATCGGCTATAATGGTTTATAATTTAAATATCTTTTTTTTTTGAGTGAAATATAACAACAAAAAATAAATACAAATTGAAAGGTATTCATTTAAATAAGGCACATATGACACATTCGTGACTTAAGGCAAAATTTACTTAAAACTTAAAATTATGACCACGCCGATTATATACATTTAAGTCTAAGAATTATCAATCAAAAGTCAGGTTCTAATATATAAATAATTAAAAATGAATTCTAATTTAAGCTAAATATGCGTTGAATTTAAAATTTACTTATTTTAGACTTTCGTATTTATGATTTAAAAATAGATAGAAATTGGTATAAAAAATTTTTCAATTGGGATCTTTGGTATCGATTTTTTTAAATTAACAAATTATTAATATCAAAAAAACATAGCATGAATTAAAATTGATATTTTTATTAGAGACAAATTAATCCAAACTTGTAAGCAATCAAGCCGTGTTGTGAATAGAAACTTTATAACCTTAGGGTTATTATTTAAAAAAATAAAAACAAATTATATTTTCGAGCTATCGCTAAATAAGTTTTGGTGATTTATTTCCGCAAAAGTAAGGGTTAGGTGAAACAAATAAATACTGTACTTACGAATTGGGCATACATTTCTTTCTTGTATATTTATGCTGTATTTTAGAATTATATAACTTGAAAAATAAAGTTTTAATTAAATTATTTCGCTATTGTCAAACGTTCTTGGAATTGTTTTCGTTCCCAAAGCTAAAGTGAATAAATTTAGCTTGATCTGTCACGAAAAAATCTAAAATTGATTAATTTAAATATAAAAATCAATTCTTTATTTATTCAGTATTAGTTTAAAATAAAATAATAAAAAAATACCTTTGGAATTTTTATTTAAAGCATAATTTTTCAAAAATTATATAAATTTTAAATAAAATGGATTTTCCATTTGAAGAAAAATTTTTATCTCAAAATATTTTAAAAATCTTATCAAAATAAAAATAACTATTTTAAATTGATTTTCTCGGTCCACCTCTTCAAAAAAATAAAAATTATTGAATTGGTTTATCTTTTTTGAAATTTAAAATTGAATACAATATTTAAAATTTACAAATTCGTTTTTTATAACAATAGAATAATATTTAAAGATACTCTTAAAATCCAATTTTAAAAAACATTCTATTAATTCATTTTTTATAATATTATCTTAGTGAATGAATATAATTTTTTTTTATTTGATTTTTAAAAGGTGCAATTTCTTCAAGAGCTTATGACAAATTAAAATTTTAAATTAATTACATTTTGTTTATAAATTTTTCTTTAATGTTAAATTAGCTAATATTTAAGTTAAGACTTTTTTATTTCAACATTCGGTAATCCACTGTAACCATAGAAATATTTCTATGAAAGAATAATTTAAAATTATTTAGTTTTCAAAAGCTTTTCTATATAACCATAGTAACACTCAACTTTTTTTTCAACATAGATCAACCTTTTTATTATATTAATAGTTAATTATATTTTTGAATTAAGACCAAGTAACTTACGTATAATCACAGTTATCTTCGATCTATCTGCAGCTATGAGTACAATTCCACCAACTTCATCTTTGGTACGATATGACAACGCCGTGTTGGTAACTCGTAACACGGACAAAAGAACCCCCAAAGTATTTATTTTATAATGTAATTTAGTGAATCATATATAAATTAATTGAAGGCCAAAGCACTTAAATCATCTTCGCCAACTCCAATGGACACATCGATGCCATTGAGTCCATCTTCGAATAAAAAACTTCAGCCTTTGGATTCCAAAAATTTACAGCAAACAGATGAGATTCTCAATTCCATCCTTCCACCACGGTAAATTTTAATTTTCTTTTTTTGTTTTTTTAGCTTTAATTTTGAATAAAGAGAGTGGACTGAAGGTAATCAACTTTGGGTTCAACATGTTTCAAGTACCCCGGCAACCAGATTAGATGTAATTAATTTACAAGAACAATTAGATATGAGATTGCAACAAAGACAAGCCAGAGAAACCGGTATATGTCCGGTTCGAAGAGAGCTTTTCTCCCAATGCTTTGGTAAGACGATAAAACTCAAGGTTAAATTCAAAACCTTATTTTAATTAAATTAAAGATGAATTAATCAGACAAGTAACAATTAGCTGTTCAGAACGTGGTCTCCTTTTATTAAGAGTAAGAGACGAAATTCGAATGACCATTGCAGCTTATCAAACTCTGTATGAAAGTAGCGTTGCATTTGGTATGCGAAAAGCGCTAATGGCAGAACAAGGCAAAGCTGACATGGAAAAACGAGTCACCGAATTGGAAAGAGATAAGAGAGATCTTGAAAAACAAGTAAATGAATGGAAAGCCAAATGTGAACAAATTGAAAAGAGAAACTCTGAACAGAGGGCTGCCGAAGAAAAGAAACATGCTGAGGATATTTCGTTCTATAAAAAGACAAATCAACAATTAAAAGCTCAGTTGGAAGGTATCATCGCTCCAAAGAAATAAGATAATTTTAAAACTTAGTTTCATTTTCAAACTAAAAAAAATTTTTTGTTAATAAATTAATTATAAAAATATTTTTGCTTAGTAATTTATTTTAAATTCAAGTTATTAAAATATAGAAAATTCAAATCATGGGACAGTGTGCTGGAAAAACTACCAAAAATTTTGATCTTTTTGAACTTCCGAAAAAAGAATGTGGTGATTTTTCTCCAATTAAAACTAATAAATTAAATCAAAGTGACAAAAATAATACTAATAGATTTGAGTTAGCTATAAAAGAAGGTGAAGTTAATGACTTAGAGTTGATAGATAAATGTAAAACCGTGCAAAAGGCAAAAATTTTGACTTCAAACAAAGAAGATTCACTTTATTCAAGACAAAAAGGTCTAATCGAGCTTTTAAACTTAAGATCCAAGGGTTCAATTAATGATTATAAAAAGAAAAAAAGAATGAATATTAAAAATTATTTTGGAACTTATTTTGGAATTTTAGAAGGAAGAAATTTTAGATTCTCTAAGAAAGTATTTTTAAAATTTAAAAATATCATGAAATCAAGAAAGTACAATCAAGTGGTTGTTGGAAAAGGCTATTTGGGAAAACGAGCCAAATTCAAAGCTAAAACAAAATAACAAAAATAACTTTAATAAAGATAAAAATGGTTTATTTTACAAAATCTTTTATTGATTTTATTATTTTAAGTTCAACTATTTTACCAACTTCTTCTTCTGTTTTGTTGGTCAACTCGTTTTGATAAAGCTTCAGAGAAAATAATAAATAATTAAAATTAAATTTTTTATAAAGAAAATTACAATCAATAAAGGATATTTTTTTTGCATGTATTCAATATAGTTTAAAACATTTCGTTTAATTTTAGAGCAATTTTTAAACATTTGCTCATTTTCGATTATTCTCACAGGAATCCTTAAAATAATATTCTTAGAGTTAATAATTTGAATAGATTAAAATAGTACTTAAGTGCACCGTCGGAAAGTTCTTTAGAATTTTTCAAAAATTCTCCATTTTCGCCAAGAACAAATGAATAATCTTTAGATTAAATTAATTTGAGAAAATTCTTATTCATTTCTATCATTTACTTGTGCAAATATGATTATCAAAAATTGGATTTTTTTCTACATACTCTCCATAAATACTCAAAAATTTCTCGTGGAAATTTCGTGGAGCAAAATCTAAAAGTAAAAGAATCATTATCATTTAAATAATTAATATCAAACTATAGTCATTTTTACAACATAACCTATTAATTTGAAATCAATTCATTTAATATTTTATATCAAATGCTTTTTAACTTTTTTTTAAATAGGTCTTTTTTCCTAAAAAGATATTTTAAATTAAAAAATTTATTTTTGATGACTGGATAGTTTTTTTTTAATCTTTTAATTGAAAATATAAAATAAAAAAAAAAAACTTAAATTTAGTAAATCTAAAAATTTACCTCTAAAATGATCATCTAAGTCAATTTTCATATTTAATTGATAATCGGGAAATTTCATTCTAATAGATTGATAGATAATTTTGGATAGCCTTACATTTCGATCATTTAAATAATCTGATTTATTTTTGACAATGTTTTGAAAGTCTTCAATAGCTTGTTCGTTTAGAATATTTAAATTTAAAAGGAGGTAATTTTTTTTTATAATATCGCCAATATTCAAATTATTTCTTAATTTTTCATAAATAATTGTGAGATAGTTTTTCAATTCATTTTTTTGCTGTTGAGTGATCTTAGCTTCTTGGCAATTTATGTCATACAAGGTGTACAATTCGGTAAACTTGAACAAGTGCTCATATGAACTAAATAGCCTAAACTGTAAATTATCGTTCTGAAAGGTCGGATTGCATAATATTTCACACAAAGATAGAAAGGAATCAATCAATTCCTTGTTTAAAACAGGTGAATAGAACTGAGATACTTTTATCAACCTTGAAATAAAAAACAAATGTCTTACTAATTTGAATAAATTAAAATTTAGAAATTCCTCCAAATTTTCATCCTGAATGTTGTTCGATTTTAAATATTTAGAAATTTCGGCAAAATTTTTGACAAAAAGCTGGAAACTTTGCATCCTCAAACTACTCAGGTCAATAAAGCCATAATTTATGGATTTTTTGTTTAGCAAATAGGCAAGCTTTTCAATAAAAGCCAGGGTAGTTAGGCAATTGCGCACCGGTTTGTAGTCATAATTTATTTTGGTTAAGTCAATTTTTTGTGCTGGATCTTTGGGTAGATTTATCTTAATCGATTTGGTCTCAAAGTTGTTCAATGATAAATTAAATATGAGCTCATTGAATGATTTGGTCAATATTTTAATAAGGATTTGAGAATTTTCGACCACTAGACGATTATTTATCATTCCTAAATTGCGGACTAATTCATTTATATAAATTTGATCTTCGAATAAATAGAATCTTATATTTTTCTCAAACGACTCTAGTATTGTTGATAAATTGTCAGAAAAGTACTTTAAATTTGCACAAGCATACAGTGGATATAAATTGGTTAGCTTAAAGCGTTCGGCAATTTCAGTATTGAAAAAATTTGGAAAAAAGTTTGTCAGGCAATAGACAAGGCTGTCATTTAACATGCTTGAGTCGTTTTTAATTTTCAAAGAATCCAATATGAGATTAAAATTTGAAGGCTGGAAATTGAAATATTTGGAGTCAATGGCGCCAAGGAGACGCTTGATTGAAAAAAAATCCATATTTTCCATTATTTCTTTGGTTTTCTCTGTCAACAGTTGGTCGAAATCGAATTCTTTTCTAAAATCGTTCCTATTATCAAAAGCTTTTCTAAAAACTTTAATTGAGAATGCATATTTGTATATGTTTTGACTATCTTTTGAATGTATAAGCCTATTCTTAAAATATTCTATCACATTGTCCGAGTTTGGTACTTTAAGTCTGTTAGAGCTCGAAAATACGGAAAAAAACTTGATAAACAATTCAAATCTTTCAAAATCATCGGACAGATTTTTTAAATTAGAAACAATTATATAAAAATTTTCTTCAAATAATTTCTTATAGCTAGAGTAAGAGCCAAATATTTGGTTATTTTTATTCAAATTTTGGATATAAATTTTGTCCAATACGACAAAAAGATCGGCTAATGTGTGCATATTTTCCTTGAGTTCTGGTTGATTTTGCGATTTTTCGATAAGCATTTGAAAATATTTCACTTGGGTATCCATGGTAAGCATTGGCGAGTAGAGTCTGATGGCAGACAAGACCAGTGGAAGGTCCGAAACGTTTAAATTTATATTAGGAAATAAATCATCTAAACTATTTGACTGATGTCCAGTGTTCAAATCTTTAAAAGAGTCTATCATTTGAAAGACTTTTTTATTGACTATGTCAGCCGAACGAGAGAAAGACTCGAATTTGGATGGCGAGAATGGCTTCCGAAGTATAAAAAAACCTCGATGGTAATTTAAGAGATCATTCAGATCAAAATGATTCAAATTTTCATAATATAATTTTTCTAGCTTGAGTACCAAAGGGTTGTCTTTAAAGTTTTTGTCTAATAAGTTCATCAAACGGAAGAGAATAGCGTGTTCCTTAGGGGTAAGTTGGTCCAAATTTTTCAAAAAGTAATCTTTTGTGGCTAAAAAGTCATGCCTTGAATTTATTTTGTTTATCAATGAGATCAATAAGGGGTTAAATTCGTTAAATTTTAGAATAAGTTCGATACCGTCGATTATCTTTTTGTCCTTGGAAAAGTTTGTCCATCTCATTTGGTTGAGATTTTCAAAAAAAATTTGTAATATCCCTGAGAGTTTCTTGAAATTTTTAATTTTTTTTGTCTCATTAGTCTCTTGTAAATAAACTGTTTCAACGCTGGATTCTCTGACATAGAATCTGTTCTTTGCAATGCCAATGCAGCATGGTTTTAAAACTTTATAAGGGTTAATTTTATACGAATAGCGATAGCTTAATATCTTGTTCATTTTTAAAAAAAATATATTTAAATTTTTTTAATATAAACTTTGTTTTCTTTCATGTACAATCAAGTCATAATCTTTACAATTTTTTAATTTATTTAAAAAAAAAATTAGCCACACTAAACAACCTACACCAAAAAATAAATTTTTGACCACAAGAATTTTATTTTGTATTTTTTTTCGAAAATTTAATGCTTTATAATAAAATTTTTAGACTTATTTTATATTTCTGAATTAATGTTAAAATAATTTTTTTATACAAAAATTAATTTGGAGTCATATTATGCGTTTTTTTACTAACTAAAATAAATAATATTTTTGAAATTTTAATTTTGCTTTAGATAAAAAATTCAAAGTAATATTTATTCCGAAAAAAAAAGTATGATGTCGGAAAAATGGTAAATAACTGGTATTTCTTTAAAATTTGAAATAAACATCGGTTTAAGGCTAAAAGAGCATGATAATTTGGAAAAATTGCTCCAAAAAGCTAATCAAAATCTTAATGATCGAGCTAAATATCCAAAAACAAGTTCAAATTATAACAAAGTAAACATAAATTTTGTTTTAAATTTTTTGGTTAAGATTTTTTAATATTAAGATTACCAATCAACTTAAAAATCAACTAGGAAAGATAGAAATAAGTATTAATGATCTTGAGAGAACTCTGGAAGAGTCTAATGGATCAAAATTGTTAGATTTTAAGATAAATTGTTAAATTAAAATACTTTTTAAATATCAAGGACATATTTGGAAAAAAATCGCCGAACAAACATGCTAAATATATTAAAAACAAACTTAAAACAAATTGACCAAGGATTGAAAGGAGAAGGACCTAGTCAAAAGTAAATAAAAAAATTTAATTTTTTGGTTAAATCTATTAATTTTTTGAATGTAGAGATTCTTTATTGATTGATTTTGAAGCATTTAATTCACAACCGACAGAAACAGATGAGACGATAAATTTTAATTCCGAACAATTATCTGTACAACATGATAGGATAATTCAGAGTATGAGGTTTTTTTTTTTTTCAAAAAGATTAATGATATTTCGTTAAAGATCAGGACAAGGGATTGGAAACATTGTCACATGTGATACAAAATCAAAAGAGAATAGCAACAACTATAGGAACTGAAGTTGATAGACAAAATGGTAGCTTTGAAAATTTATTTTAAAATTTAAGTTAATTTTTTTAGACCTGATTGATTCAATGGGAGATAAAATGGATAATTTGAATGAAGGATTAATCAAAGAAACCAGAAATACTCGATTAATAATGCACAAATCAGGAACTTGTGGTAAATTTTTTGTTTTTGTCACATTCTGTAAAATTACTAATATCGCCAAAGGTCTTTGGATGATAGTGCTGATTCTTTTGATTGCAATAATTATCATTGCTGCCATTCCAATTTAAAGACTAGATACAATTTTGAAATTCTTGATTAATTTTTATAACATTTATTTATTTTCTTTTAATTTATAAAATAATTTTAAAAATAAACATTGTTTTCAATTATTTTTAATACTAAATTATGTAACTTTATTTAAACGTACAGTTAAATTGATTAAAGCCATAGGTAACTTTTCTTCTCAAAACAAACAAATTAGGTATAAATATTCAATCTTCTTGGTATAATAAACCAAAATGATCATTGGAAGTAAACTTGATTGATTTTATAGGGAGTTTTTGGCGTACCAAGTAACATGCTTATTAAAATTCTTAGCACAATTTAAGTGTTTATTTATATTTTAATTGCATTTTAAAAAAAATCAATTAATTGACATTGAGTTTTCGTTTTAATGGCAAACTAAAAGCGAAATATTAAACCAATATTAGTTTATACACACTAGTTTAAAAAAAAAAGCTATTACATAATAAAAGTTAATGCTTTATTTTAATATTTGTTTAGACTTAATCAAGATTTAATATTATTTAATAATCTAATTAGCTTTAAAATGTCTTATCTTTGGATATAAATTTCAATTAGATTATCAAAATAAAGCTACTTTATGGATACTAGCAATAAATAACTAATTAATATATTTTTGAATGGAATGCCAAGTATCCTGAGGTAAACTATTTTTTCAACTGGTTAAATTGTAAATCAATAAATAAAAAATCTTTAGAGATAGATTTTTTTACATGTGCTCTTTAAAATCATGTTTTAGGTAATTTGAGATTTTCAATGAATGATTAGAAAATTATCATTAGCTTGAAGCAATAAAAATTAATTTTAGTGATTTAAGAGCTTAAATTAAAACCTTATTGTTAATGATGAATTACTTTAAAACTGTTCAGAAATTTTGTTTTTTTCTCATAAAAAAATTCCATTTGAGATTTCTATGTTACTTGTATTTTTTTTAAACAAATAAAAGTAAAGAAAAAAAATTCATTAAGGCTTTATTTAAAAAGAAACAATTTAGGGAATATTTTTGTTTTTTTTCTCATCGTTTCTTGGTACTTTATGATTGAAGCTCGACGATTCGAGCAAAAAAGCCATTTGTCTCCTAATTTTAATTTTAGGTAAATAACATACCTTGTAAACATTCTGAAAGAAACTTAAATTTCACGATTTTAAGCGGAGGGAGCATTTATTTTATACTAAATTCAATTTCATTATACACTCAGCACACAAATAATATTCAAATTCAAAATAAATTGTCATTTTTATTTTTGATTCAGAATTTCAATTAAATTTTTTACTCAATTTTTTTTTTAATTGAGGTAATATTATCTACAAGCCTTGTTAATTTGATACAAATTTTCCATAAACATAAATCTTGCTCCGTTTACCAATCTTTTCCAAATTAAAATTAGAATCTTGTCAAAAGACTTAATTGCTCAATTAGCTTATGTCGATTTCTAGAAAATACTTGACAAAATATCTGTCGTCAAAATATTTCCCAATGTTTTACCTAAATGAAGCCATGCATTCTCTTTTAATAGACTCAATATTTTTCTTTTTAACAAGTAGAAAAGACCTTGTTTTCATTGAAATAAAGCGAAACCTTCTATTCAATTTAGTTTTAGAAATTGATAAATTTTATTAAAGGTTTCTTTTATTTTTAAATATATTAAAATATTAAATATTAAGGATATAAAAATCCTATTTTTCAAGTCATCTTTAATTGATATTTCGCTCTAGAGGATTCGTTAACAATATTAGTGAAATCTTACTAAGATTTCTCATTTATTATATCATTAGTTAAGTCAATTAAATACAAATTGAATTAATCATTTTTCAAGTTTTAGAAAATTTTAACTGTCAAGATCATTAGTATTTTTAATCATATTTTGAGCATTTTGAGTTAATGAAAAATTATTAGTTAAAATAAGATTGGTTTCTATGGGTTATAAGAAAAATCGAATAATTGACATACATTCTTGTTAAAAATATAATCTAATTTAAAAAATTCTAATTATAATAGATTTAATTTCGAGAAAAAAAAAGACTATTTAGATAAAATTTTTCACTTCATAGTTCCTATTTCGAAAATAAGCCTTTTTTAAGAATTTTGTATTTTGCTAACCTTTTGTTTATTTTATAAATTAATAAAATTATGTTATTTCTAAAAATGTAATATTAAGTTGACATAGTGATGCTGAAAATTATTGACCTTTAATTTGGTCAATAAAATTTAAGTTCATCGTCACATCATAAAATTACCTCTAAGAATTAGAGTAGGCTTTATTTATTTGAGTCAAGGTATAGCACAGTTGATGTGATAGAAAGCCAAATCAAGCCTAAATTCTAATTTTAATTAAAAGAAATTTATATTTGTTTTCAAATTTATACTCAAAGCAAATATTTAAATTTTAAGTTAAAAAATTTATTCTTTATATTTCATTCAACATTTAAGAAAAAATGTCTAAATTATGCTTAAAATCAAAATAAATTAGTTTCAAAAATTCTTTTATTTTAAGACCAAATTTTAAGACATTTGTTAATAAATTTTGAATGAAAAGATAATTATAAATCTCATAAGTTTAATGCTACTCTTATTACCTTAACAACAACTAGATTTTAGCTATCATTTACAACAATTTGATAAGAATAAAAATTTAGATTATTAAAAATCTGTTCCCCCAAAACTCAGGTATGAACAGACGATTTTTTATGAATGAAGCCCAACCACAGGGATGTAAGAATTAATTATTAAAATAAAGCTAATTTGAAATTTAAATTTAAATTCAAGTCCCTTTTATATTCGGTCATCCGTATTTTCAGACAGCGAATTTGAACGACTACGACCAAGTTTATGAAATTCAAGAACCTGAAGCCAATGAATCTAAAGACAACTTGGCAAACCATTCCGCAAATGATGAGCAACATGCTAGCGAGAAAATACTTGATGACGATAATTTGACCAAAAGTCTTTCATCTGATCAGCTTCGTATCGATCCAAACTATAAATGGCTATTAAAAGACCTAAATTTAAGCAACCAAACACGAGTCATTGATGTTACCGATATTCTTGAAGGGAAAAAAGATAATACAGAAACTAAAGAAGAAAACGAGGAAATCATTCAGTCTTTAAATGAACATAGTGTCCAGCCAGAGGAAGCTGACGAAATCATTGACCAAGAAGATGATCCAGTAAAGCTTTTTTATCCAAATAATGACCAGTTGATCACACACACATCTCTTAACAACACTAGTCATGATTTAGATGATGTGACCATAAATACAAATAATTCGTACCTAAAACCCGAAGAAGGATATGATGCTTTTGACGAAGATCATAAAAATGATGAGAGCTGTATAAATAGATTATATGAAAAATTGGTAAAACCATCATATGATTCTGACAAACAAAACGAAACTGTTGAAAATCAGCAAAGTGATTATGAAAACTCGCATGATACGAGTATGGAAAAAAGCGATAATGAATTTGAGAATGATGACCATGTGAAGCGCAGGTCAAATTTTGGTAAAAGCTTTGAAGCATCGTTGAGCAGTATGGACAATTTAATTGACAGATTAGATAATGGAATGAAACTAAAACGAAACAAAGAAAGACCCAAGAACGAGACTGAGAAAAAAATGGTCCAAAGTGAAGACTCAAGCAAAATAGTTGAATCGTTAAAACAAGAGTGGTCAAATATGTTTTCCAAGCTAGAGCATGACTATAAAAATAAATTGGACGAACAGCAAAAATTAAATGATATGAAGTTAAAATCATTACATGATGAAATCAAAAAGTGTATTATTGAGCAAGAGAAGTTTATAAATAAAATTCCAAACAATAATACTGAAAAAGAAATTAAGAAGGATGAAAATAATTTCCAGTCAACTATCACTATTTCAGAAAATTTGAAACCAGTAGCTAAAGTTGATGCTTCGACAGCTACTAATGACTCAATAAACCCGAACACTTTTAATGATAATGCTAAATACATTGCCAACTTAAGGACAGAACTAAAATCTAAGCATGCAAGGCATATACAAGATCTGAAAGATTATTATGAAAAAGAAATTGAAGATTTGAAATATAGACTAGATCTTTATGAGGAAAGATATGGAACTGATCCCAACGATGAGACTGAAAAATCAAAAGAAAATGAAATAAAGCTAAAATATGAACAATTGAGTGAAATAAATGCCGATTTAAAAGAATCAAATGCAGCTTTGATACATAAATTGGTATGTGATTTGTTAAATTACTTAAAGATAAAAATTTTTATTGAAAAAAATATTTAATGAAGTCGTATTTATTTTAGATTATTTTTTTAAGAATAATTTAGTAGACTTCCAATTATTTTTCAACTCTATATTAAATGAAATTAAAGATTTATTTTATTCACTAAAAGCACACTTTAAGGAAGCTCCCAAGGTTGATCCAAAAAGCTTTCGGCTTTGTTTAAAATGGTTTTTTTTTAACAAAATTTATCTAGTATAAAATTGAATAAGAAAAGTAGTAAAGCTAAAAATTCACAGGATAGTTAAAGTATGAATGTAATAAAATTTAAAAATAAATAATAAATTAAAAAAATATATATTTGTTTTTATATTTGTAGTTTATTTGATGATCTTATTTAATATATCCAGGAGAGTAACAAAATTTTGTCTATACTTGATTAATGAGTTGTCCAGTAATGGTTTATTTCTTTTCACAAAAATTTTAAGAATAGTTTGTTCGATCTCTCTTTTATACTTTTTAGTTTATAAGTTTTATGAATCGCATTGATTGAGGTTTTAAATGGGAAGTGTTTATTTGATTTAAAAATTGATTTTGGACTTTTTGTAAAAAGGTATTGATTTTTGTTGTATCTGAGTTAATCATAACAAAGTAGTAGTCGTATAAAAAAAATCTTCAACTTCCTAAATACACAAATTATTAAAAAATTTATCAAAAAATCCAATTTCAAATATCTAAAATGATTGAGGCATTACCTTCAGGTAGAAGTAAAATAACCTTAATTCTAATATAAATAGAAAAATATTACTAATTTAAAAGCCTTATGGTAATTTGGGAACATAGCCTCAGAGAAAATATTCGTATTCGTAAAAGAACGAAATGATAAGTGTTTAAATTATAATGAACTTTACCACAGTTAAATAAAAAAAAAATTAATCAGTTAGATAAAACTTTATTTTTATTAATTTTAAAAGGAAGAATGTAATGAACATATTAGCTATTTAAAACAAGAAAACTATGAATTGACCAGCAATTTGGGTCAAATGAACTCAAAGTTGAAATATGCTGAAGACAGGATTCAGGCTCTGCAAGAAAGCTATGCTGGTTTAGAATCTCAATTATCTGAATCAATTAAAGTATCTTTAAAATAGATAAAATGATCAAACGTATTAATACAAAATAAAATTTAGCTTCAGGATAAATATGTACGTGAATTGCAAGGTGAAAAACGAAATTTAATGAAAAAAGTCCAAGAAAATGAAGATTTTCAGATGAATATAAAATACTATGAGCAAAAATGTGAAAGCTATGAATTAAAGCTAGACGAAAGAGATACCATCATAACTCGTCTAAAGGCTAAACTAACTCAAGCAGAGACCGACTTCAACAGGCTAGAATTTGAATACCAGAAGCTTAAAAATTCCGCAAAATCTAGGTAATTAAAAATAAAAATCAAGATTTTGATTATAAAACATTGTTTGTTAAGCAATTTAAGCGTATCAAACCAACAACCATATATAGCATCCAACGCTGCCAAAGAGAACAATGCTCCTTTACAATTGCCAATCAAAACTCAAAATAGATTCTCAGTTCCAAATATGGGAGAAAGTCAAAATCAATTTAATCAGGTGCTAATCTCTCCCAGAAAGCAATCACCGGCAAGAAACTTGAGCAACCAACAACTGACAATTCTATGTAATGTAAACACTCCAAACAACAACCAATATTCTTCTTCATCCTCATCGTCTAAATCTCCCGGTCTAACCAGATCGCGCTCACCATCTATTAACAAATATGATATTCAGGAAAGCAAATTATCAAGTGAAACCAACAAAGTGAACCAAACTCCACAAGAAGGTTTAATTCGATTCCAAAGTGAGTCATTCAGTAAAATAAATAAACATTATTCTTCAATAAATACTTCTACTTTAATAAATTCTGCAATAAAAAGATCATTTAAATCAACATCAAAAGATAGAGAAAGAAGATCTAGTCGGTGCTCATTCATCTTGTCCAACGTATAATCGACCTAACACCAAATTTAATTCAAATATTTCACCACTACAGCAGCAAGCACAATCACAAGGTGCAAATGGACAAAATTTTAAAATTTCGGAGCTATCTCCAGAAAAGCAAATAAAATATATAGACAAATTAGAAAAAGAGTTTGATTTTTTAATGAAGCAAAGACAACAGTTAGATGCCAAGCTTACTCGCTTACCATACAAGGCAACAAATCCAAGTATGCATGCAATTAGAGAAAATATAGAAGAAGAACTTAATGTAGTAGAAAAGAAAATTGCTTCTGTTAAACTTGAATTGCGTAAATTAAACATTATTAAAACTCATTAGAAAAGTCTTTTTTGCAAAAATATCTATCTAGTTATTGGGCTTGTGATTAAATGGAAAATTTAATTATTCTAATTTTTAATCGAATTTATTTTATAATTTTTATGGTGACTTTTATAACTTTTTTTTTTAAAAAAAAATCTTTTGCAAATTTTTTTTATTTCCTCTAATAAATGATTAAATTTTTAAAATTATTCAATAAAAAAATCATTTCGATTTAAAGAAATTATTATATACATATTTTGAAAAATAATCACTAAGTAAAAAAAAAACAATAAAATTGAGCGCAATATCCTCCATTTGTTTGGATATCAAATTATGTAAAAAATGAAAGGATCGAATGATTGGAGTATATATTCTGAAAAAACAGAATCTATTTCTTCGGAAAGCTCAACCTTTTTGACTTCAACTACCTATACATCAATATCATCATCTGAGGAAAAAAGTGGCTCAGAAGCAGAAAAAAAACTAAAATGCTGCAAAATTTGCTGTACTTTAATATCATTACCTATGTTGATCATAATTTTGTGCTTTTTTGTCTTGGTAAAATTTGATAGCATGGACATGAATGATTTTGATGTGATCAAGGAAGAAAATGACCAAATAAATCTAAATGAATCGTTTGTAAGTAGTTTTGTAGATAAGTGTGCCAAATCAAATAAGGACATTTTTGCTCTGATAAAAAAATTCAATTCCAGTAATCTGTGCCAGGCAGTGTTTATAGGTAGAAATTCTCTTATTACCAATAGTTTGTGTTTCTCGGAAACCTTTGGACTCAATTTGAACCAAGATTTAAATTATTCAAGTATTTTTTACATTGAGAGGCTAAAAGATAGAAAATACTTTGACATAAAACAGCTTGAATCTATTCGAAATAAAATCAGCTTGATTAGAACCGAGCACATGATTGAGCAAAGCGATTATGCTTGTTTTTTAGGCAATTCAGATGAAATTTTCGAAACATCGTCTTTTGGCAAAAAAATTTCCAAATTGACTTTTGCTTCCAATGAAACAAGCATTGATATTTCTGATTTTGATACCAATAATAAACAAAATTTCTACCTGGACATGAATGACTATTCAAGATTTGTTTTTATTCAAATCAACCAAACTCTTTTCCTAGATTTGTTTCCCATTTTGAGTAAGCAAGATCATTTCATTAGCAAAAATATTTTGATTCCGGTCAAAAAATATCTCATTAGTAAAATTAATTTGAACAAGTATTCATCAACAATATTTTTCAAATTACTTCGATTTATTTTGAGAATAAAAATAAGCTTTATAAGTTTTAAATATTTTCAACATGAAATTGAACAAAATTTAATTCAATCAAACTATTACACTCATTCAATCAATCAAAATTTTTCATCTTATACTTTTAATTTTATCAATAACACAGATTTTCAAGCCGATAATTTTACTTTTTATACTTCTAATTTTTCATATATAGATGTTGTAACAAATTATTTTGGAGATTTTAATGAATCAAATGTTACTAGTTTTATTTCTGAATCTAACAATTTTACTTTATATTCAAATTTATCAATTTATAATATTTCAGAAGCTTCTTCTACTAGTCCAATAATTTCTTTTACTTTTAATTAACGATCTATTCTAAATTTTTGATATTCCATTTTGTAATATTTATTAATAAGACCTTATTTAACATTAACTTCTGACTCGAATAAAAATCATATAAACCATATTTTTAATTTACGATTAATCTTTTTTTAATAAAAATAATTAAGGAAATATTTATCTTCTATGGTTTATTGGCTTAACTATTAAAATTTATTAATTAATCAAACAAAAAATTCTTTATTAAATTAAAACTAATTTTTAATTTAATAAAGAATTTTTATCTTAAGAAATTGAAATTATCAGCCATAGACGCACAGCCAACTCACCGCAGATCAAGGTTGACATTGCAATCTTCTCACCTTCCATTATCTGTAAATATATCGATCGCTTGAACCCAACGAAATCGCCCGGCATGGACCGTGTTCACCCCCTAGTCGTCAATAACTGTGCCAGTGCCTTTTCAGAGGCGTTCAGCGTCATCTGAGTCTTCGCAAGCCGTAAAGTTCCGGATGCCTTCCGAGTTCCCATCTTCATAAAAGGAAGCAGAAGCTCTCCAGATAATTACAGACCTATCTCCCTAACAAATCTTCTAAAGACTGTAGACCACATTAGTGATGGCATCGACAACGGGTTTCATGTCCTAGTAGTATTCCTCGACTTCGCCAAAGCCTTCGACCGTGTTTGTCATTCCTCTCTCAGAATCAAGTTAGTTAAGTGTGGATTCTGTCCCAGAATAATCGATTGGGTCAGCGACTTCTTGTCGGATAGGCAGCAGCGAGTTGTGATTGAGACTGGATTGAAGCACAAGGCGGACTGGATTGATGTGACCAGTGGGGTCCCGCAAGGCAGTGTTCTAGGGCCTCTCCTTTTTGTCATCTACATAAACGACATGCCTGAAGCGGTAAGTCATCTAGTTAAGCTATTTGCGAACGACAGCAAGCTAATCGCCATAGTCCGCAGTTACAACAACCTCTCTTTAACGTCGACAAGTGTAAGGTGATGGACTTGAGCAGTACCAACGATAAACAAATCAATTTTGAACTTGTCATGGGTGATTCTGAAGGCAGCAGCACTCTGAAATATGTCAAAACAGATCTCGGGGTCACTCTCTCACCAACCGCCATCCTTGGACAGCTAAAGAAAACGCTCAGGTATTGGACCATCGATACGTGCAGGATCCTCTACAATGCCTTCGTCAGACCCCACCTGGAATACGCTACAGCAGTCTGGTCTCCTTACAGCAATAAGGACATCAAAATCCTCGAATCTTTACAACGAACTAAGCTAGTGAGCAGATACAGGAACTGGAGCTATGCTGATCGCCTTGTTGTCTTAGGACTCACGACACTTCAGGAGCGCCGAGTGAGAGGAGATATGATCCAACTGTTCAAAATCTACCACGGATTCAACGCTGTACGCTGGGTGAAACCTATGGAACACTGCAGCTCTCTGACTGCTGCTGGTAATATTAGGGGACGCAGGAGAAAACTTTCTGGTCAAGTCACGACCAAATGTCAGCAGCGAGTTAACTTCTTCACTAACAAAGTCACTAACGAGTGGAACGCCTCACCTTTCTTTATATACAATCTGTAACTATATATTCGAAATTTTCTATAAATATTAAAATTTTTAACCATAGTCACTGTAAATTATTTTCTATTTATCTCTTTATTTACCTTTAATGTTCTGTATAATCTTATGTAATATCTGTAAAGTATCTAAATTGTACCTCAGTTTCGTCTCTGTTACTTTCATTGTAGTTCCTTAATTAGCTAACAAATATAGCTTCCGAGTAAGTCACATCCGCGAGCTCGCTTGCTGTAGCTTTTTATAATTGTTATTATAATTATTATCAAATAAATAATTAAATCTTTCGTCAATCAAAAATTTCTAGATTTGCAAGTATTCTAGAAAATAAGTTTAGTTGGAATGGGTACCATTACAAGCTTACTTAAAAAAAAGCAAGAGCAAAAGATACAGCTGGAGCGCTCGAACATCAACCAAGAGACCAAAAATAGATCCAGTTACACAAGAACAAGAAATGTTTTGTGATAATGTGGAGCTAAAATAAATAAAAATTTATAAAAAAAAAACTTTTTTTTTGTATTTGGTATTTTTCTTTTTAATGTAGTCTCAATGTAAATAAAGGGCCATTTTATTTTTTTTCTTATTAATTAATGCAATTCAATGTTGCTTTTAAGTCACAAGTCATAAGTCGAGTCATGACTTCGACTAAAATTTTTGTGGCATTGACTTATAATCAAGTCTGGTGTAATTTTAATAAAATTGGAGCGGAAAAACTAAATTTTGAGTTATTTTATTCTTTATTTTGGTTTCTTAAAATTAATAAGTTGTTAATTAATCCTTCCTTTGTATTTTATAACAAAAATCTATCCGAAGATTGATAAATTTGTTACAATTATAAATGAAAAAATGAATAATGAAAATATTTAAAATGGTTTAATAAAGATGAATTAGCTAAATGACTAACTTTAAGGAAATAATTTGAATGAGCGTGATTAAAATTATGATAAGAAATTTCAATATAATGAAAGAATAAACAGAAATTTAAATTTGACCATACTTTCGCGAGTCGGAAAAACAAAGATTGGACAATACATACAAGATGGGTTAAAACAGCAAGAATCTTTGAATTATTTTGACATTAATAATGACTCATTATTAATGAGTCATATTCTTTTAAATATTTTTTAAATTTAAGATAAATAATTGGTTAATTTAATACTAAAACAATAAAAAATGTTGATCATATTTAAGGGATCATGGTCAAAGATGAATATTTTATAAGCGATTGAAGTTTTTTTAAGTGGAAAAATATACATTAGAGCAAATTTTTATAATAAACATTCAACTCATTTTTTCGTCTGCATAATTCTGCTTAATTTTTTAAACTTTTTTTAATGATGCAAAATTATTCATAACACTTTGGAATGGTTAAATGTTCTGCTAGACATCTGAATATGTCTAAGTACTATAATGGGTTATATCACAAATGTTAGCAAAGCTTAAAATGGATAATTACATTCATTTTTTTAACTATTTTTCAAATGACTCGATTGAAAAAATATACTTTAAATTACTACTTTTTTGAGCAGACATTTTATTTTTGGTATTTATGAGAAGGAATTTAAAAATTTTATTTTAAAAAAAAATGAATGATTTATTCACTCAGGAATTTAATTTGTTGAACTGGTATCATGAAAATACCAACAAAATTATTTTTTAATTTAAATTTTAATGATAAAAAGCTCAAGTCTTTTAGATTTCTTTTTTGCTAAGATGATTAGTCAAAAATCTCAAGACATAGTAATAAACCGGTTTAATTATGAATTTTAATAATTTTGTGACTTTCTTAAAAAAGCTAAAATCTTTTTTGCAAAAATTAAATATATGAAGAACATTGTTACTTTTAAACTTAATACTGTATATTTGTTATAAATTTAATATCTTACCAAAGATCAAAACTATGAAGAAAAAATTAAATTATTTTCAATGCTTCAAGTATTATTTTATAATACTAGATTTTAAATTTTAAAGATTCTTTAACCATTAACAAAAATGAATTTTTTTGAATAGAAATTTATAAAATAAAAAATAAATTAATGACTGGCGCTTAATCTCTCTTAATTTAAAACTAATAAGTCTTCAAAAAAATTAAAATGAGCTCAAAAAATGGGAGCATTGAAAAATCAGATTCGCAAATCACTTCATCATCAGAAAACTCTAATTCCTCTTATTCTTCTTCATTTAGTTTATCAAGCAAATCATCTAAATCAATATTGGAAGCTAAAAAAAATGCAGAAAAAAAACTAAAATGCTGCAAAATTTGCTGTACTTTAATATCATTACCTATGTTGATCATAATTTTGTGCTTTTTTGTCTTGGTAAAATTTGATAGCATGGACATGAATGATTTTGATGTGATCAAGGAAGAAAATGACCAAATAAATCTAAATGAATCGTTTGTAAGTAGTTTTGTAGATAAGTGTGCCAAATCAAATAAGGACATTTTTGCTCTGATAAAAAAATTCAATTCCAGTAATCTGTGCCAGGCAGTGTTTATAGGTAGAAATTCTCTTATTACCAATAGTTTGTGTTTCTCGGAAACCTTTGGACTCAATTTGAACCAAGATTTAAATTATTCAAGTATTTTTTACATTGAGAGGCTAAAAGATAGAAAATACTTTGACATAAAACAGCTTGAATCTATTCGAAATAAAATCAGCTTGATTAGAACCGAGCACATGATTGAGCAAAGCGATTATGCTTGTTTTTTAGGCAATTCAGATGAAATTTTCGAAACATCGTCTTTTGGCAAAAAAATTTCCAAATTGACTTTTGCTTCCAATGAAACAAGCATTGATATTTCTGATTTTGATACCAATAATAAACAAAATTTCTACCTGGACATGAATGACTATTCAAGATTTGTTTTTATTCAAATCAACCAAACTCTTTTCCTAGATTTGTTTCCCATTTTGAGTAAGCAAGATCATTTCATTAGCAAAAATATTTTGATTCCGGTCAAAAAATATCTCATTAGTAAAATTAATTTGAACAAGTATTCATCAACAATATTTTTCAAATTACTTCGATTTATTTTGAGAATAAAAATAAGCTTTATAAGTTTTAAATATTTTCAACATGAAATTGAACAAAATTTAATTCAATCAAACTATTACACTCATTCAATCAATCAAAATTTTTCATCTTATACTTTTAATTTTATCAATAACACAGATTTTCGAATCAGTAATTCTTCATTATTTAACATATACAATAATTTTAGTTAGTTTTTTTTCATATAATAAAAGTAATAAAGATATAATTATATTAATAAATAGTTTACATTTTTTATTTTTCTAGTTAAACATGCTCCTAAACTATAACTTAACTATAAATATTATTTTTTATATTTTTATATTATTTATTAAACGAAATGTAAAGTTAAAACTGATAAATTAAGATTATTCTAATTTTAATTTTAAATTTTGATTAATAAGATCATAATTAGTATTTTTAGAGAAGGAAAAGGCATTAGTAATCCCGAAAACAAAATGGAATTCGAAAATTCCGAATGTTCAGATAGAGACATTGAGATTCAAAAGGAAATTGAAGTTTTGGTAGGTTTAAAATCTTTTCTTATCATTTATTTAATTGTTTAAAATAATTAAATTAGTAACAGTTTTTGATTTTTTTAGAAAAAAGAACTTATATTTGTTTTGGAAGCCGAAGTACCTAAGACTTGCAGGAATGTTATATCAAAAATTCAGGTTTTTACCATTTTGAATAATTATTTAAATTTTTAAATTTCTTATTTTTTTAGCTGATCCTTAAATTTATGCTTGGCGATGATACAACCAAAAAAGAAAGAATTAGTCTTTTACCTCATTTGTAAGATCACTTATATCATTATTGAAGTAATTTTTTTTAAATCAATTTTTTTTTAAGTGTTGTCGACGGTCTAAAATGTACTGTTTCTTTCAATTATAATGAACTGAAAAATATTGTATGCTTAGTAATTTTTAAATTTTAAATTTGTTCATAAAAAAATTAAGGAAATATACTACAAACCTTCTCCTAGACATAATAACTATATCTATAAATCAAAAGAGGACAGTTCATGGAATCTTTATCAAGTAAACTAATTTCAAAATAATTTTTTTTAAATTAATATTTATAAAAGATTCAAAATTCTTATGATATATTAAAAGCTCTTGAGAGTCGAATCGAGCGAATGAATTTTGACTCACTCCAACAAACAGTTTTTGTAAGATTTAATCTTTTATTTTGTTATTTTTTAATTACCATTCAAGAATATGGACAAAATTACTGATTCAATTAATTCGGCAAGAGATATTCTTCTATTTCCTAAAAAGCGGACTATTCATGAATTACAAAATCAAAAAAATATGAAAATATTTCCTCTTGTACCTAATGATTTGCTTTTCAGCTTTTACATTCAAGGATATAAATTATTTCTTGCTATTTATACCATTAAAGGCACTGAAACAACCAAGCATATAGTAGTATTCAATCAAATATTTTTTTCAAAAATTAAATTTTTTTTAATTAAAGCTTGAATGTTCTTCAATTGCCTGGTTGAATAACGTAATCGTCTTGTTAACCTCATGTCTTGAGACTTTGCAACAACTCAAAGATAAAGTAATTTTGGAGAGTTTAGATATATTTTATAATTATTTTTTTTAAAATAAGCTTGGATTATTCGAACCAATAAACAATTGCAACTAAACTGATGAAATATTTTTATAATTTATTAATAAAATTAAGTCAGTCAAAACTTTGAATTTAGATTTTGTAGTCAAGCGCCCAATTTTTAAAATAAATAATTAAATGGTAATTAATAATTGAATAAGAAAAATTTAAATAAAGATTGGCAATAAAATTTTATCAATTTAAAAATATAGTTAACTATTAAGTTATTAAATTTAAAAATTTATCCTAGGCGAAAAATTTAATTTATTATCTTTTAAAAATATATTTCATAATAACCAATTTTTCCAACACCTTCAACAGAAACCTTGTTTTCGTATACTTTAACAGTTGCATAAGCGTTTGAATTTGGTGGTGTTTCAAGAACTGCTGAAAACGTTATATGATGGACATTAAATTTATCCCTAAAGTAACCACCTTGATGGTCATGGCCAGCAAAATAAGCTATAACAGTGTTATTAAACGACCAAAGTAATTCAAGGAGTTCTTTGTTATTCCACGCTAAACACATGGTATCACTTGCTTGTGGATGAATTGGAATGTGACCGGATACAATAACCTTTTTATTTAAATTTTTAGATAATTCTAATTGATTTCGTAGCCAGTCTAGCTGGTCTTTACTCAAAGCACCATTAAATAATGAAAACCTCATCGCATGTCCTCTAAGTCCAGCAACAGAGTTTAAGTTTTCATTTTTGTTGTGAAAAGTAAGAAACTCATGAGCTTGTTTATATATTTGGTCATGTGAATCATAACCTAAACATGAAAATTCATAAAAATCTAAACCAATCAATCTTAATTTATCAGTAATATCGTAATAAAAATAGTTTGCAGAATTATTTTGATTGAGAAGCTTGGAAGAATTAAGATGCATTTTTAATAAATCTTTTCGTTTAAAATTGTACATTTCATGATTACCCCACAGATTCAAAATTTTGGGAAGATTGTTTTCATCAAAAATTGGATGAGATGGTTCTTTCTCATTAGAGAAAAGTTGGTTCAATTCTTTGGTAACTCTATCCACTGCTGGAAGAGAATCATTAATATCAATTGACTTGGCATCAATAATATCACCTAATTGAAGAATAAATTTAAAATCTTTATTAAATCTTTTTTCTGTTTCTTTCCAATTTTGAATGGCCTCTCGAACCAAATTAAGACTATTCCTGTAATACCTAACTCGCTTGCCATCATAGCTTACTCCATTTTCCACATTGGCGTATTGAATATCGGTTAAAATTCCAAATAAAGCTATTGGTAAAATGCTTAAATCTTGTTTCTCTTCACTATCTTCACTTTCAGTATAAATAGAGTTCTCTTTAAAATGTGGCATATTTAAATAATTCCTAATCACTGACAATCTAAAATGTTTGATTTGATTATGATTTTTTTTAATGAAAGGAACATAAAATAGAAATGTAAATTCCTATTATTTATTTATTAATAAAAAGTTATGAAGAAAAATTTATTAAATATATTTACATACTATTAACAGATAGGAATTTTTAACGCCTTAATTACAGTGTTTGCATTATTTTAAGAAATTCGATTGAAACTATGCAAAATGTTTGAGCCAAACCAATGGAAATAAGACCCAAAAATGGAACATCATGTCTATTGCTAAAGACCAGAATGGATGCAATAAGAAGATTGGTAATTGTTCCTAGGAAGACTGGTGTGATAAATCCAGCCAATTGTAGTATCAAAGCCAACCATTTAGCATAATGATGCGAACGAAGCCGAATAAAGAGAACCAACGAGCCAATTGAATGACATATGATTGAACTAATAAGTGTTACCAAAAACATTTGATACCAGAGTTTGTAAATACGAGTTGAATTGCTTTCTTCTATCAATTCAACATAGCTCGGCTCTTTGTTCATGCTTTTTTCCAAATTTTAAAATTTATTATAATTATTGGAAAAAATGCCGTTTTAAAAGCATTTTTTTTTATTTTAAAGAATAATTTTTAAAAAAGTTTGAAAAAAATTTATTAATTATTAAATTAAATTAAAACATTTAAACAAAAACTGTTTTCAAATTTAAATTTACATGTCTTTTTTATCTTCTGATGAAACTTCTGATTCTCTATTTGGTTCTTGATCTTTTTTTTTGCAAAAATCAAAAGGACACTCGTATTTTTTGACCTCATCACTTTTCTCATCGTTTTCTGTTGTCGTTTTACCAGGATAAATTAACGATTTAAATTTGACAATGATGGGCATAATGAACTGGAACCATATCCATAACCCTATGGGAATTATAAAGCATGTTAAGCATACCATTATTTTCTTTTCTAATAAAAGAAAAATTATGATTATCTAAGAAAAAAAAATAAAATTAGCGAGAAAATTATGAGAATCAATTTTCAAATTATATTATTTTATTATTAATAATAATGAGTTTATAAAATAAATTATAATTATAATCTCTGCATTTTAATCATAAATTTCTGAAATTATTTTCTAATCAATGATTTTCTAATTTTGTCTATTTTTAAATAATTTAAAGAATTATTATTTCTCTAAATATTACAAAAGTTTGATATTTGACAAAAAAACTTCTTCTAGTATTAATAGAAAACTGATTTATTAAAAACGTTTTCGAGTTCTATTAATTTAATTAAAATTGGACTAAACTGTAAAGAAGGCAGTTTTTATTTTTATAAAATAAAACAGAGAGGTGCCAATCTCCCATCAACTCTGACCAAAATAAAAATATTCTTTATTTAAAATTTTATTTAAATTTAAATATTTTTAATTGATATTTTTAAAAATTCGTTAATTTTTCATTCTTAAAATAGATTATTAAAAAAAAATCTCCAATCTTAGATTCGAGTTTTAATTTGAATTAACATCGGACCAAAGAGCAAAAAAAATTTTATAATTACACTTATTAATTTTAAAATCTAGTCCGAAGATTAATTAATTTCTTTTTTTTTTTTCTAAAATTTTTATTTTAAAATTTTACAAAATTTAAGCTTTGCTAACTATGAAGCAGATAATTTACATCATTAAAAAAGGATTTGTCGAATTTGTGTTTGTGGTCGAAGTTGGCGCTGCTGAGGAAAGATTCGGAAACAATGTGTTTGACTGGGGAAACGAACTACCATTAATTGATGATGTTGGGACAATAGGCTGTGAAAATGGAGCCGGGATAAGCGGCGGAGTGTTGTTTGTTTGTTGAAAAATTGACTGTTGCTGTAATTGATTAATAGTTGGAGGCTTTTGATTGTTTTGTGCAGCCAAAAACGGGTTATTGAGCTGTCCACTTGATGCGCTGTTAGTCATTCCTCCACTGGTTGTAATTGTGCTTCCGAAAGGATTTGTGCTTTTCGGACGCGCTGGTATTAAATTTTCCAAATTAACTAAAGCTGAATTCTCTCCCAAAAAACTCTCTGGTGTTTTTCTAGTTGGATTTGGTTTAGAATTCAAATTTTCTGCAAAAGGATCAAAATTGTCCGAAATTGGTTCTGAATTGCTCGTAGAAGCCTCCCAGGGATTTGTTGATGGTTTTGTGGAAGTGTTTGGTGTTGTACCGAAAAAGTCCTCAAATGGATCAGGATTTGGTTTAGTTTCAGCAGGTTTCGTGGCAAATAAATCTTCAGACTTGGATTCTGAAGCCCACGGATCTACTAAAGGCGGGTTTCCCGACCATGGATTTGATTTTGCTGGTGGAGGTGGTATCGGGGTCGGATTGGGTGTTGGTGTGGTCACCCATGGATCGAAGTTATCTGATACAGCCCACGGATCTCCAGAGGACTTCGGAAATAAATCATCATTTAAACCATTTTTAGACTCTGCACTTTGCCATGGATCATCACCAATATCTACCAAACCGGTTGGTTCGTTATCAGTTTTGGATTGCTCGAGTGCCAACTGCAGCTTAGCTTCGTCAGCTCTTTTTCTTTGAACGTCCTCTTCATGCTCTTGCTGGCTTAGCATAATGGCCAATTTAAGCTGCAAGTCCTCTTCGTTGGAGTCTGATGGTCTAACAGCCTCTATATCTGGCGAAAGTCCTTGGCTATTTCGTGTTGCACCGCCATAAGGGTCATTGTAGCTTGAGCTAGCCCGTGTACCCGTACTCAAATGCCTTAAAGCAGCATTTCCAGTTGAATATACCATTTTGTTGTCACTACTTATTGCCATTGCATTCTGAGCGAATCTCTCCCTGGCCTTGAATGCCTTAGCTCGTTCGGCTTTAAGCCTCTCATCATCTCTGAGTAATGCAACCAATTGCTTAGCCTTTTCTCTAACACTAAGTCCTTGGTCTTTTTGTTCTTCCACATATTGAAAATCTTTTAAAGTTTGAATAGCAACTATGTGCTCCTTACATTGTTGAGCCACTTTTTCATTTCCATTTTTGATCAAATAGTCCAACAAGACTAATGATTTGTAGACATGTCGCCAATTTTTGCCATGATCATTTAATCGCTTCCATATCATGCGCATTACTTCGCCCAAAGCGACAATATTGTACGTAAGGTCGCTAATTTCGCCCATCAATGTAGAGGACGGACCCCACGGATCATTCGATGTAGCATCGCGTACCTTTACCTCGGCCTCTGAATAATTTTTTACCATATTTTTTACTTGTCGTCGTAAAGTGGTCATTTTTGATTACTTTAGTAATATTTATTTATCTATTATTAAATCTGATCGAGCAAAAACAAGCTCCTTCAGAAAATAAAACACAAAAAGTTTAAAATCTTAAAAAAAAGAAAAGAATACATTAATTTTAAAAATAATTTAACTTAATGTAGGTTAATGTAATTTGTTTAGTCTTTAAAAATTTTTTTTTTTATAAATAGAAAAGCTTTATTAAAAAAAAAATTTTTTCGGCTTTTTTGTGGACAGTATTTCGAGTTAATCAATTAGACTTTTAAAGTCTTAAAATTTTAAGTAAATTTAATATTTTAAAATTAACGAAATTATAATTGACCTTTCATTGATATAAGAGCAAAGTCTAAAGAGATTCCTCAATTTAGATAAACTTTTTAATAAAACCAGTAAACCAGTACAAAACCATTGCTTTTTTTTTAAATACCTAAATTAAAATCTAAAATTACTTTAAATAATAAACTTGTTTTAAAGAATTTAATGTTTTTAATAAATATGAATAATTATTGTTGCGTAAGAAAGTCCTTTATGCCGATAATAAAATTATTAATCAGTATGTACTTGATTCGATTAATATTCTATAAATTAAGAGTTGATAAATAACAAAGCATAAATTCTTATTAAAAATTGGTCACTGGGTGTGGGAAAAAAGTATACATGCCAGGCGTCCTAAACAACTTTCTGTAATTATGAAATTTTGTTATATAAATGTTAATTAAGGAAAAAAATTAGAAATATTTTTTCTAGTTTTCTCCTAAATGTCTTAAAAAAGTTAGGTAAATAAATTATATATGACGAATACAGGGATATCAATTTAATCATATATGAACCTAAGGCCAAATGGGCTTACTTAATATTAGAATTTAAATTTAAATAATTCAAAGATTATTATTTATTTTGTTTCTTGAATTTTTAATGCGTTCTAGAATAGTCATAATTATAATTGAGAATGTCATGATGAATTTTAGTGGGTGCTTGAAAGTAATTAAACAAAAAATTGTCTTCAAACAAATATCAGATATAACTTTACATTTTGACCTTTTGGTAGATTTAATTTATAAGAAAACGTAAGGATTTAATTAATTCTTTTTCCTTCAAACGATTTAGATAATTTTATTTGAAAAAGCTAATTAAAAACAAAAATATATAATGTTTTATATATTTGTAGTATATAGAAACAATAGTGCCAAAATTTCAAACTTTTCGTGTAAATTTTTTATTTGTTCTCAAAAAAAAATGAATCACTTTTAATATTAATAAATTTAAGTATTGATATTAACAATTAAAATCAAACAATATTCTAACGAATACATAATACGATTTAACAGTGCTTTTATTAAAAAATAAACAAAACTTGATTTTTTATGAATATTCTATTTTTTTTCTTCTATTGTACATAGATCAATTTTAAACAACCTACATAAATTTTTTTAGCATAAAAAAATAAAAAATTTATAAGAAAAATTTGTAGCCTAATGATGGTAGACATCTGTTTAAAATAAATTCTTTTATTAGGCCATATTAATAGAAAAAGAGATTGAATTTATTGTATTCAACTTAATTATTTAAATTTTATCTAAAAAAATCAAGCCTTAAAAATTACATTAAATTTATCAAATTGTTCTTAAATTAAAATTAATGTCTTGAAATCTAGAAAATAATTAAAAAGTTAAGAGAAAATTATTAATAAGCTTAAGCATACATTTATCTCGAATTTTGTTTAAATAATTATTAAGTTAAATTTTATTCTTTAAATGATTTACTAAAAAAATTAATCATTAAATTTACACACTTCTTAAATTATAAAATTTAATTTTTTATTATTATAAATTAATTTGAAATTGAATGATGAATTTATATTCATCAAATATAAATGAATTAAGACAAAAAATAAATTTAAATTTCACAAATTAAAAAAATTCGAGTCAAAATAATAAAATTATGAAAAAATTTTAAAATCTTTCATCAATAAATGACAGATCTAAATTAAATTTGAAACTAGTTAAAAATTCAACTGACTTGATCATCATTCATATGCCACTAAAAAATTAAGACAAAATCTTAAAATTTTTTCTTTAGAAAATCAAAACATCTATGGCAACTTTAATTGATTCGAATAAAGTTAAGTATCTTTGTAGTTGTAAGCGCTTGAAACCTTTGAGCTACCTTTATTACTGCAAATATTGCAAACCATTTACACTAAAATGTAAAGATTGTGTAATTCATGAAGTATTTATTTACCATTTTGGTCAACATGAAAATCTATAAGAAAAGCTTTATTTAAGATCGACCAAAAGTTTTTTTGCACCAACTGTTTTGACAATAAAATCCAGAAGGAAGTAATGGCTGTTAAATACAAATGCTCAAGTTGCTTTAACTGTCCAAATTGCAAGAACTTACTTCTAACTCGAGCTTCTACGATTAAAGCACCTAAAGACTCTGTGACAACTAACCAATCACCAGGGCAACAATCACCTCAGACTCCTCAACAGCCTCAAAAAGTATATTATCTAATATGCGTTTTTTGCCGCTGGACAACCAGAGAAGTTGGTATTCCTGATGTGACTTCTGGTGAGAATCAAATTTATCAAAGGTATAATTTGAAAAATATTATTTCATATAGTTCCAGATGGATGGAAGATACTCGAAAATCCTTTCAGCAAACGAATCCAAGAATTGACCGAAGCTTATAAAGTAATTGCTGCTAGAGAGAAATTGGAAAAGGACAGAAAGAAATTTCCTGCGTTGAAGCGACGAAGTCTTTACATATCAGGATCATCAGCCAGTAATTCCATTCTACATTCGGATAAATATGGAATATTAGCACCAGCTCAAAAAAGATTAGCTGCAACAGCATCTATAGGAAATCAAAATTTAGACCCTCAAATAACAATTGAACAACAATTTAAATCATTGATTAGACCTTCCGAGACAGTAGATTCTTTTGACGAACTACCTGAAGACTTCTTTACTAAAAAAACTGATATTAATACCAGTAGGCTACTGATTAATTATTTTCAATATTTCAAATCTATTAAATTTTAGTAACTTCAATTACACAAAGACATGCAAATCCAGACTACCAACCATCAAAAACCAATGAGTTATATCCACTAAATAAATATTTTCTGAGCAAAGAGTCAAAGAGATGTAGCGGATGTGAACATAATGTACTGAAACCGGAGAGTAACATTATATCTATAAAATTTAAGCTTCATCAGATGGCAGTGTACGTAGATTAGAATTTGTTTAAATTTTTTTTGATATTTTTAACTTAGATTTCTTGTTCCTGAGGTGAGAATTGTAACCATTCCTGAGTGGAAGTTAGATGAAGTGAGCTTGATTATTGACAAAAACTAATATTCTAAAAACTTAAATCCGAATAGCCTAATGAAGTGATACTAAGTGTCACCAATCGATATGAAGGTGACGTAAGTATAAATTTTGTTGCCTTGAGCGATGAACAAATGTCCAATCTTTCAAATTTTGAGTCGAACGCAAAAATAGAATTTGAATGTGGGGATACAATAGTCATAGATCGCCAGGATAATTCCAAAATAATATCCGCTCAGCTCAAGGAAACAGATGAGCAAACTAATGGTTTTGTATGCTTTAGAAGAGATAATAGAATAGCAATTAGATGTCTGGTAACGCCAATGAGCATAAAACAAAAAAAAGATATGTTGGATGTAAATTGTGTCTTCGGCTTGAAGTGTTCTATTAGTATACCTGAAAATTCATCACCACAAGTCCAAAATGCTTCCAAAGAAACCATTATAAATTCGTTCATAACTCATTATATCTTTGTTAATTTTGGCCCACTAAAATTAGAAGATGGATTAAAAGTAGTCCCAAAACCACGCTACATTGAAGAATGCATAAAAACTCTAGTCAAATGAACTTTTATATTTAAAATAAGATTAATCTTAATTATTTTTTATTATTTTCCAAAGTATCTATTATATTTAAGGTTCATTTTATTTTTGCTATTCTCTTTTAATTTTGAAATAAAATTTATTATTTATTATTTATGACAATTTGTGGTTATGTTTCTTAATAAAATCGAAAAAAAAATATTTGATTTTTTTTTGATTTTTGATATTTGATTTCAAATAGTTTTAAAACCAATTAAACTCTCAGTCTGCTTCAAATTCCTTATAATAGACAATAATATAGTTCATGATGTTTTTTAAAAATATATCAAAAACAATATTTAATCTTATCAAAGGCTAAATTACTTAAGTTTACCAGCATGTAAAACTTCAATTTACGATAAATTGATAACTATGAGTGATTAAAAATAGTATTTTTAATTTTTAATTTTTAGAGATTGCGAAAAATCATAAAATACAAAAAAACTGAAATGATATTCTTAAAAATATTAAAATTTTTAAATAAATGTATCTATTAATAATAATAATAATAGATTATACTCTACGGTCAATTTAGTTAATCTAATATGACAAAGCAGGAAGACTAAAGTAGTCCAGCTATAGTAGACTTTTCATTTTTTATTATTTCTACCTACATTGTCCAATGAATCTTTTAACATTATAATATTATTTATAGATATATAAAAATATCAAATATAATTATTAAGGATTAGAAAAAAAACTGGCTATTAATTTTCTTATTAGCGAATTTAAAAAAAAATTAAAAATCTGGTTTTAGTTCAGAGCTTTCAAGTTAAGCATATTTTTTACCTATATTATTAATAACGTAACTAAATCGAAATATAAAACCAAATTTGTTATTATACTCAAGTTTGGATTTTTTAATCAAAAATGTTTTTGTTATCATAATTTAATTTATATTTATTATCAAGACTAATTAATGAATTTTCATAAAGTTTAAATACTAAACTAATTTGGAATATTATCTATAATTGGATAATCGATGAATTCTGCTGAACAATCGGACTCAGATGTACACGAGGCTCCTTCGAATTCGATAAGAACAAGATAATTTTTTGAACCCTTTGTAGTGAAAACACTTGGAGTATAAAGAGTAACTTGGGGTCCAGTTTTTGGCCAATATCTTCCTAAATTAGTGAGCGTATCATTTGATCGGATTAAAGCAACACCTTTGCTGAACTTGTCCATTTTCATAAATGTGTCGTAATCCATGCTTGGAGATTCAAACTCTCCAATATAAATTGCTGGTGTACTGAAATCAATTGAACTTTTAAAAAATAGAAGTTTTCAATAAAGTTATATACATAAAATTTATCATTAACCTTTTTTTTAATAAATATTTTTCACTGGCATACTTTTCAATCAAATCAAAATTTTGAACATTTTTTTGATAATAAGGTACAAAATTATCGGTCAAACAAGAAGTCCATCCATTTAATATCTTACCATCTAATGTTACGTCAGATACAATACCCTGAAATTATTTGATCAAAATTAAATAATGAAATCAATATCAATTTTAGCCAAAATTGTACAATATAAAAAAATCACCTTAGTATCCAATAAATCATTACCAAAATTCAATCGTCCCATATTCTCTACAATAACTGTCAATGTTTTATTCTTGTTATTTGGTAAATTTATCTTAAACTCTTTTAATCCAGCTCGATAAACAATTCCAACAAGTGTCTAATTTATCACAATCAAATTATCACATTTCAAACAAAAATAAATCTTACAGGTCCTATCAATACATATCCCCTATCTCTTATTCCTTTAATTGAAAAAGTTTTTCCATCTACATTTGCATCATCAAGAGCAGTTTGATACATAACAAATCCATAACCCTTAATTTTTAAATAAATCACCTTACTCTAATAAAAAATGAATTTAAAAACTTGTCCTAGTTTTTCGAATGTATCTGGTTTTTGTCCATTTACACATTTATACGATAAATCATTAATAGCATCGATTAAAGGAACATGCTTTGAACAAAATTATTAAAACTAATATATTTGATAAATTAATATTTACATATTGCATTTGAACTTTTCCGAGAGCTAGCTTTGTAGAGTTTGCAGGAATGGGATCAGGTGGTAGTGGCAAATACTTTAAATATAAAAAAATATAAATGCTTAAAATTATCAGTTCAATCATACTTTGGAGATCGAGCTCCTAATAGCCAAATATTTATTGGTTATATCTGCTGGTTCTGATAATGGTGCATCATAGTCATAACTTGTTGGCTCAGCTAAATACGGTGGATCGGCTCCTTTTTACAAAATATTTAATATTATGTAAAGGATAAAATCATATTTGTACCATTTGAGAATCCGAAATTAGTTCCACCAAAATACATGTAAAAGTTAACATTGGCTCCCATATCTAATTGTTGGTCAAAAGATTCAATTATTTGATTTGTAGGAACTTTTTGATGTGGAGTTCCCCAAAAATCAAGCCAACCAGGATAGAATTCAGAATTAACCTGAAAAATAGAATGAAAATTATTTATTTTTTAATCTTAATTTGTGATACTAATGGCCCGTATTTAGCATAAGCACGTTGAGCATTAAAAGAATCATTAACATTTTCAGATGGACCAAAATCAACTGTTGGGTAAACATCAAGGATGTATCCGCATTTGAGGAAAGATACATCATTTCCATCTTTAATATTTTTTGATAAGCATTTTAAGCAAAATTTACAAAAAAGAAAAAAGCTTAAATAAAATGTAGAATTTAACTCACAAGTGGACCAGATTTGGAAAATTTTCTTTGCTTTTCAAAAGCATCATTAGGAGATATGGAAACACCAAAATCTACAGTAGCATAAACTCCATCAACTGTTCCACAAGTAAGTCCAAGAACACGTGGTGGGTCTAATTTTAAAACATTTTCAAGCTTTTTTCTCATTAAAAACTTAATTTTACAAGTTATTAAGTCTGTTAAAAGTAAATAACTTTTCATTTAGAGTAAGATTTAATTTAAAAAAATTATGAAATTATTGTCAAAATTAAAGTTAGGCAATTAATTTTTAAAATTGACTCAATAACTTTTATAGTACAGGAAAATTGCTTACCTGTGGTGAATAGTACAACATCGTCACCAAAATACAATTTAAAAAGATCTCTCAATTCACCAGTGTATTTTTTATCACATGTATAGTAAGATCCATATTCATTTTCAACCTTTAAAGTTAAATAATGATTAATATTTTTAAAGTTTATAAATAGTACCTGAACAGTGATTATAGGACCACCATTTTTGTATAAATAAGGAGCAAGCTTTGGCAACAAAACACCAAAGTATCGTCTGACGGCATTCATATAATTAGTTTCACTTGATCGAGGAATAATATTGTCTGTTCCATTGGCTAATAACCACCAAGGCAAACCTCCATAGTCATGTTCGGCACAAACATAAGGACCTTTTCAATTTAATTAATTTTTTTCATAATAAAGATTTATATTATTTTCTAATTATATTATTTTTATTATTATTAACCTGGTCTTAATACCACGACAAACCCAATTTTTTGGGCTAATTCCAAAAACTCAAATATATTGTTTTGGCCTTCAAAATCATAAACGCCTGGTTTTGGTTCATGTTCATTCCAAAATATGTAACTTAATCGATTTTTTTAGTTTAAAATTAATATTATTTATATTGGACAAATACACTTGAATAGCGTTAAGTCCACCAGTCCACATTTTCTTTAATCTATCCTCCCATAGCTGCTTGGGTACACGGTATGGATGGATGCTACCTGAAATATATCTAAAAGGCTTTGAGTCTTTAACAAATGTATTCTTTTCGTAGTCGATGTTAAATGATCTGTTAGCTTGGATGTATGACTTAAAATAAATTATAAAACCATTTTTTTTAGAATTAAATGATAATTTTACAATTAAAATGTTGGCTAATCCAACAAATAAGATTTGAGTAATCAAATTCATTTAAATTATTTTATGATTTTTTTTTTTTGGATTCTAAAAACTGCTTTTTATTTGGTAAATATAAATTTTATCTTGAACACACCTAATCAAAATTATAATGACAATTTAGCTATAGAATTTAAGTGATAATATGAAAAACTCCTAGTGAAATGTAAAATATGTTTATTATCAATAACTCGAACTTTGAAATAGAAACGATTTTAGATCTATTTGCCACGAACAAGAATTTTTTGGAATGAAATAAGTAAAGAATTAAAAAAATATATTTAAGTTAATAATAGAATAATAATTAAATAATATTGGTGAATTTCATAAATTTAATATTACTTTTCAGGAAAAAATTTATTATAAATTAGATTAATATTAAAAAAATTAACTAAATTTTAAGAAATTTAATTTATTTAGAAAGAGAGTCGATTTGCTTCTGAATTGTTTCCAATTTTAGAAAAAAATCATAGAGCTGTTCTTTGTTGAACTCAACTTGAACAGTTTCATCTTCTGGTTGAGTTGACGATCCGGCAATATTAAATTCAAATAATGCATTTGGAATTTTTTGTCTTGATTTCATGTTATTTGCCATTTGTATGTTAAGTCTCCATTTTACGTTGGTTAATCTTCGTGAAAATATTGCTTTATTTTGGCGAATTTTTTCAACTATTTCCTTACCATGTTCTTTCCATGTGTCCACAATCGCATTTACTTTGTCTTCAGCTAAATTTATTTGGGTTAAATTAATCGCTAAAGCTTGCGGTTTTATCACTTCATAAGTCGATTGTAAGAATATGAATTCCAAAATTTCTATTACCAGAAGCGCATTTTCATTAGACAATTCCAGACTACTTTCTAGCTTCTCAATTTCTTCATTTTTAAATGATGCCTCTGTGTCTGAGTGGATTTTTAGTGCGATTCGTTGAAGCAAGAGAGGAAATTTTTCTGAGGCTATTTCATTGATAATTTGAACTGCTTTTTTGATTTGATCTGTTTCTACTATAAATTCTGAATTCATTTTAAAATTTTGAAAAATTATAAAAATTATATATTTTTATTTAACAATCATTATAAATCACATGATAATTGAAATATAATACAGTACACAAATTGCAGAAGTGCAATTTTAATAAATACTCAATTATATAAATACACTAGATTTTTTTTAAACAAAAAATTCAAATTTAAAGAATAAATTTTATTAATAATTATTAAAAATGAAAATGGAAGAATTTATGGACGAAGATTTGAAATATTACCAAGATGAAGAACAACGAAAAGTAAATTTGCCATAAAATTGGTTAATATTTATAGATAGAAATATTTTAAGAAAGCCAAAAAGAGGTCAGATCTGGTAAGCAAAAAACTAGGAGAACTATTACTTCAAGGGTATAGAATGCTGAATTTAACGTGTGATAAATGTGACGTAAGGAGATTTTTTTTAAATCTAATATATCAAGATCTTTATTATTCAAGTGCATATTAATGCAAAAAAAGAATGAAGCTCATTACTGCGTTAGTTGCCAAGACCAAGGTAACTTTAGTCTTAAATTATTTATCTGATTAAAAAATTCAATATTTTCAGATGTGGTTGCTCTTGATATGGAAGGATTTGATTGTCCAGTTTTAAGAGATAATCCGATGGTGTGTCAGACTGCTGAATGTTTATCAATAGCTACTGATAAAAAATTACTGAATAATGAGATTAAAAACGAACCTATTAATGATTCTGAATCGGTAAATGTTGTTAGAAGTAAGTTAGCTTGGGCAATAGAAGAATTAAAACGCTCTAAGGTATTAAGCTATGATTTGGAATTGTTGGAATATGTGAAAAGATGCTCTGAAACAATTTTAGCTCTGAATAACGCAAAAATTTAAAAATTTATTTCTAATTTTAAATATCTTTATTAAATAAATTAAATAGAGGAAATAAAAAAATAGGATTGTTATATGTACAACTTTTATAACGAAGTTATCTTTGTTTTGCATCCGATTTTTCGTTTAGCGCTTCTGACTGTTTTTTCGATATCTACACAGATATCCTTTGGAACTATTCCTTGAAGACCTTGATGATTTTCAACTAAATAATAATAATCGGATTCATTGACCAAATATACTAGCTGACCACATTTAACTGAAATACCGCCATATACCAACTGAGAAGTGTAATCTTTAATTATAAACAACTTTTCCATTTTATTTAATGAATAATTGGATGTATCCGTCTCTGAGTCAGAAGAACATTTAAAGGAGTTAGAAGAGTTAAGGGAGTTATTGATAACAGTTGAGTGAATTTCTGATGATGTTTCTACTTGACTAAAGCTTAAAAAAGATATATCGTTTAAATCACTATCATTGAGAGTGGAATGATGAAAACAAGTCTGCTGTTTTTTGTCCGAATGAAATTTGTTTAATTTAACAATTTTTGCTTCTTTGGCAACTTGCTTTGACATTGGAGTATATTGATACATTGTCAGGTCACTTAAAAACGATATAAAAAATTTATTATAGAAAAATTTACCTTGTGAATACTAATTTTCTATTTTGGAAAATTCAACAAATATTTGTATACAATAATGACAAAATTAATACTAGGCCTTCTAAATTTTTTGTTGAAATGAATATATATTCAAATATGATGAGTTTTATAAAAGTATAAATTTAAACTAATCAATCAATAAATCTAATTGCTAATTGATTAATTGAAAATTTGAAGATTTGACTTAGTTCTCAAGATGATCACGTTGAAGGTAAGATTTTTAAATAATAACTATCGACTGAACAGTTTATTTTATATTGATAAATAGTTAATAGATTAATTGATTGTAACATTTAATTTTGTGTCAAAAGATAACTCGATTTTTTTAAATGTCTTCAATGCAAATATTTTATTTAGGTTTACAGTATTTAATGTCACTTTAAATATTTAATAGGAAAACAAATAGTCTATACGTTTTGTTTGATATTGTTTAGTTTTCAAGGAATTGCTAATCCGTTTGAAAATTTTATTTTCAAAGCAATTATCATTTTATAAGAGTTATCATTTTTATTTCTATATATTTCTATCGAATAAATAAAATACTGAAATAAAATAGAAAGTATTCATGTTGTCGTTAATACTTTATTAATTATTAAATTATTCGACTTTAATTTAATTAAAACTATTTATAATTTTTGATTTAAAATCGACATTAATTCGGCTGTTTGCAAAACTTTTCTATAAATTAGTTTTGAGGTATCTTCTCAATTTTTACACCGAATTAAAAAATTTTAAATATTTTTAAAATAAAATTTTATTAATTAACTAATATTATTAAATTTTTTCTCAATGTTCTATATTAGACAGTGTAAATTAGGTCTAATAATTGTGGTGTAAAGCGTTGTTTTTGCAAGCTGGCTTTACATCGGTTCACACAAATAAAAGAAAAAAATTATATTTTTTCATTTTTATTTTTTTTATTTTTGTTTATTTCTAATTTCTTATCTTAATCTAAATGAACAGAAAAATAAATTAATTTATTAATGGGAATATTGTGCCATCACATACTCAAGTATGGCCAATACACATTCAATTCCTGATGAGCAGACATCTGGTGGGTGTAGTTAAGTTAAAACACGCATAAATCATATCTTCCATTTTAGATAATATTTACAAAAACAAGAATGGTTATTCATCTTTACAAAATATTTTTCATAATAATTATACAATTTAGACTCAACTCTTTTAATTCTTTATTTTTTTATACTTTTTCATAGCAGTAACAGATGGTATAAAACTAAATTCGTCAAGACTAATTGAATAGTATATGGTAAAAATTTTAATATGCTTGCCAAATCGCGTTTTATTGACTGATTTTTGACTCAATATTGGTTTGGTATAAGTACAAGTTGGTACAAGCATGATCATGAGATTAACAAAAAATTTTAAGATTTTTTTCTTTTAACTTAGATGTGTGTTTTTCCAGTTGTGTGCTCATCAGGAATTGGATGTGTTTAGGTCATACTTGAGAGTGTGGTGGTTAGGGACATCCTTTATTAATCCCTTGAAAAAATAGTGACCAAGTAATTTTAAAATCAAGCATTAAATAAAAAAGAGACAAAGAAAAATACATTTATTAATTGTCTAAAAATATGAACTCGAATTTTTATTATAAAAAATAGCGTATAAAATTCATTTATGTTTAATTACTTACGTGGTATTTTAAAATAGCTTTGAAAAAGTATTCTTTATTTTATTTTTTTTAAATTTAAGTTATTAGTTGAACATGACTTCTTAAGAGATTTAAAAAAGATATATTTTTGCATACAGAAAAAATTGATAAAATACCCACTTTTAAATAATTTCAAATATTAATTAAAAATATCTGAAAAAAATAAAATAAATTATTTTTTTAAGCATATTTATTAAAATAAATCTAATTTTTAAGCTAAGTAATCATAAATAAATTTATTGAACCGGTAAGAAAGTTAAATAAAAAAAAGATAAAAAATTGAAATTATTACTAATTAATCTAATTTAGAAATTCTTATGCCAACAAAAAGAGTTCCTTTGTAGTATTTATTTTTTAAAGGGACGTGACGGTAACCTAAAATTCAACATTAAATAGAATCAAAAAATTATCTAATTTAATATACCTTGTTTAATATTTTCAAATCTAAATGCGTTAGTACCTATAAAATCGTCACTGCCAAGATCTTCATCTTTTACAATAAACCTAACAAAAGCCAATTCTGGACAGTAAATATCAAATTCCAGGTCTTCGTTCCAGATTGGATTAAAACTATTGTCATGAATTGTACTAGTTTTTTTTTCTTGTTTATCAGCCTTGACGCCATATATTTTCACTATTACTGTTAAAAAAATTATTATGTTTAATTGTAAGATTTAAAAAGAATACCATAAGGATCCAAAATATCTCTGAAGAAATCCGTCTTGTTTGGTAAGTTTTGTGCACTAATTATTTTTATTTTAAACTTAAGTCTATTTTTCATAGTTCTGGTATCATTTGGGTCAAATTTAAGAGAAGGATCTCTCAATATTCGTGGTTTTAACACATATCCACATTGTCCATTATCCTGAAAAAGAGCTTCATTCAGATCCATTGAAGAATCCTTTGTCTGAAAATTTAAAGCAACTAGAATAAAAATTAAAAGGAAACATTAAAAAATTCTTTCAATAGCTGTGTTTAATTAGTACCCATCTGAAAACCATAAATCCAATAATCAATTGGTTTCAAATTGCCACTATCTTGGCGATAAAAAGCTGGATAAACTTTGGTTAAAAAATATGAGGTGTATTTGAGTAATCTGTTCGTTGTTTCCTCTTCAATTAAGTTTGAGCATTTAGATTCGCTCAAGGAAGACGATTTAATTTTTGAATCTTGGAATAAAAATCAACAATCTATTTTTATTTATTTATTTATTTCTTTTTTAACTTACAATTTTCGAAAGCATAATCGATTCCTTTGAAAGAAGCATTTTGGATTAAATTAATCACATCTTCAAGTTCTTTAACTTCTTCGAAGTTCTTTAAAAAATAATAATAAGAAAGATTAAATTGATAATCATAAAGACTTAAAGTTATTTGTTAAATATTCAAGCCAAGAAATTGTAAAAAATTTTATATTTGTTTTTTGGTGAAGAATCTTTTTGATGTTTTAAATCAAGTGATAAAGAAAATTTATTTGTATAAAGATAGCTTTGATTTGAGCAATTGTTTTTTTTTTTACCTTTAAATTTTTATCACCCTAAACATTTTTTTCAGAAAATTTAAATTAAAAGAAAATTAT
>JAESIW010000065.1:1196388-1243093 GCA_016802295.1 Brachionus rotundiformis
AGTTAGAAGAGTTAAGGGAGTTATTGATAACAGTTGAGTGAATTTCTGATGATGTTTCTACTTGACTAAAGCTTAAAAAAGATATATCGTTTAAATCACTATCATTGAGAGTGGAATGATGTAAAAAAGTCTGCTGTTTTTTGTCCGAATGAAATTTGTTTAATTTAACAATTTTTGCTTCTTTGGCAACTTGCTTTGACATTGGAGTATATTGATACATTGTCAGGTCACTTAAAAACGATATAAAAAATTTATTATAGAAAAATTTACCTTGTGAATACTAATTTTCTATTTTGGAAAATTCAACGAATATTTGTATACAATAATGGCAAAATTAATACTAGGCCTTCTAAATTTTTGGTTGAAATGAATATATATTCAAATATGATGAGTTTTATAAAAGTATAAATTTAAACTAATCAATCAATAAATCTAATTGTAAATTGTTTAATTGATAATTTGAAGATTTGACTTAGTTCTCAAGATGATCACGTTGAAGGTAAGATTTTTTAATACTAACTATCGACTGAACAGTTTATTTTATATTGATAAATAGTTAATAGATTAATTGATTGTAACATTTAATTTTGTGTCAAAAGATGACTCGATTTTTTTAAATGTCTTCAATGCAAATATTTTATTTAGGTTTACAGTATTTAATGTCACTTTAAATATTTAATAGGAAAACAAATAGTCTATACGTTTTGTTTGATATTGTTTAGTTTTCAAGGAATTGCTAATCCGTTTGAAAATTTTATTTTCAAAGCAATTATCATTTTATAAGAGTTATCATTTTTATTTCTATATATTTCTATCAAATAAATAAAATACTGAAATAAAATAGAAAATATTTAATTATTAAATGTTGTCGATAATACTTTATTAATTATTAAATTATTCGACTTTAATTTAATTAAAATTGTTTATAATTTTTGATTTAAAATCGACATTAATTCGGCTATTTGCAAACTTTTCTATAAATTAGTTTTGAGCTTTCTTCTCAATTTTTACACCGAATTAAGAAAAAAATTTTAAATATTTTTAAAATAAAATTTTATTAATTAACTAATATTGTTAAATTGCAATGATAAACATTTTTTCTCAATGTTCTTTATTAGACAGTGTAAATTAGTTTTAATAATTGTGGTGTAAAGCGTTGTTTTTGCAAGCTGGCTTTACATCGGTTCACACAAATAAAGGAAAAAAAATTAATTTTTTCATTTTTAATTTTTTTATTTTTGTTTATTTCTAATTTCTTATCTCAATCTGAATGAACAGAAAAATAAATTAATTTATTAATGGGAATATTGTGCCATCACATACTCAAGTATGACCAATACACATTCAATTCCTGATTAGCAGACATCTAATGGGTGTACTTAAGTTAAAACACACATAAATCATATCTTCCATTTTAGATAATATTTACAAAAACAAGAATGGTTTTTCATGCTTACAAAATATTTTTCATAATAATTATACAGACTCAACTCTTTTAATTCTTTAATTTTTTTATATTTATTTATTTCTTTTATTTTTTTCATAACAGTAACAGATGGTACAAAACTAATTTCGTCAAGACTAATTGACGAATTTAGTTTTGTAGTTTTATAACATGATCATGAGATTAACAAAAAATTTTAAAATTTTTTTCTTTTAACTTAGATGTGTGTTTTTCCAGTTGTGTGCTCATCAGGAATTGGATGTGTTTAGGTCATACTTGAGAGTGTGTTGGTTAGGGACATCCTTTATTAATTCCTTGAAAAAATAGTGACCAAGTAATTTTTAAATCAAGCATTAAATAAAAAAGAGACAAAGAAAAATACATTTATAAATTGTCTAAAAAAATAAACTTGAATATTTAGAATAATAAATAGCGTATAAAATTCATTTCTGTATAATTACTTACGTGGTATTTTAAAATAGCTTTGAAAAAGTATTCTTTATTTTATTTTTTTAAATTTAAGTTCTTAGTTGAACATGACTTCTTAAGAGATTTAAAAAAGATATATTTTTGCATACAGAAAAAATTGATAAAATACTCACTTTTAAATATTTACAAATATTAATTAAAAATATCTGAAAAAAATAAAATAAATTATTTTTTTAAGCATATTTATTAAAATAAATCTAATTATTAAGCTATAATCATAAATAAATTTATTGAACCGGTAAGAAAGTTAAATTAAAAAAAAGTTAAAAAATTGAAATTATTAATAATTAATCTAATTTAGAAATTCTTATGCCAACAAAAAGAGTTCCTTTGTAATATTTATTTTTTAAAGAGACATGACGGTAACCTAAAATTCAACATTAAATAGAATCAAAAAATTATCTAATTTAATATACCTTGTTTAATATTTTCAAATCTAAATGCGTTAGTACCTATAAAATCGTCACTGCCAAGATCTTCATCTTTTACAATAAACCTAACAAAAGCCAATTCTGGACAGTAAATATCAAATTCCAGGTCTTCGTTCCAGATTGGATTAAAACTATTGTCATGAATTGTACTAGTTTTTTTTTCCTGTTTATCAGCCTTGACGCCATATATTTTCACTATTACTGTTAAAAAAATTATTATGTTAATTATAAGATTTAAAAAGAATACCATAAGGATCCAAAATATCTCTGAAGAAATCCGTCTTGTTTGGTAAGTTTTGTGCACTAATTATTTTTATTTTAAACTTAAGTCTATTTTTCATAGTTCTGATATCATTTGGGTCAAATTTAAGAGAAGGATCTCTCAATATTCGTGGTTTTAACACATATCCACATTGTCCATTATCCTGAAAAAGAGCTTCATTCAGATCCATTGAAGAATCCTTCGTCTGAAAATTTAAAGCAACTAGAATAAAAATTAAAAGGAAACATTAAAAAATTCTTTCTATAGCTTTGTTTAATTAGTACCCATCTGAAAACCATAAATCCAATAATCAATTGGTTTCAAATTGCCACTATCTTGGCGATAAAAAGCTGGATAAACTTTGGTTAAAAAATATGAGGTGTATTTGAGTAATCTGTTCGCTGTTTCCTCTTCAATTAAGTTTGAGCATTTAGATTCGCTCAAGGAAGACGATTTAATTTTTGAATCTTGGAATAAAAATAAACAATCTATTTTTATTTATTTATTTCTTTTTTAACTTACAATTTTCGAAAGCATAATCGATTCCTTTGAAAGAAGCATTTTGAATTAAATTAATCACATCTTCAAGTTCTTTGACTTCTTCGAAATTCTTTAAAAAATAATAATAAGAAAGATTAAATTGATAAATATAAAGACTCAAAGTTATTTGTTAAATATTCAAGCCAAGAAATCGTAAAAAATTTTATTGTGTTTTTTGAAGAAGAATCTTTTTGATGTTTTAAATCAAGTGATAAAGAAAATTTATTTGTATAAAGATAGCTTTGATTTGAGCAATTGTTTTTTTTTACCTTTAAATTTTTATCACCCTAAACATTTTTTTCAGAAAATTTAAATTAAAAGAAAATTATGCTAAATATAGAAATAAATAAAAACCTCATCTTCTTCATCTTCAAAGTCTATTGACTGCTTTTCCAAATTACCCTTTACCATGTTCTGTAAAACCATTTTAGACTCTTTCACAGGTTTACGACACTTAACAATTATTAATATTAAATTGTTTAATTAAATAAATGTAAATAAACCATACACGAATTATTATTTTGTTCTTTAAATCGTTCAATGAAGGATATGTTTTTTCATTAAATGATTCCAAATACAAATAATCTAATGCCGAAAGAGACGTATATTAGAATTATTTAAAGTAAAAAAATAATACCTTTAAGATGTTCTTTAATCACTTGCACCATTATTAGCTGTTGTGGGGGTGAGCAATGGAGTTCTAGAGTTAATATTAAAGGATAGCTTTAAAATAAAATGTTTAATAAATCGTTTGAAATAAACAAAACTATTACTTTGAAATTAAAAATGCATAATCTTTTATAGCTTCTATGGCGTCTTCGAAAAGAATTTTGTTGGTAAATGTTTTTTTATGGTAAATCCTTGGTCTACCATCAGATCCATCATGACAGTCCACTAAAATAGCAATCTCATTAAATCAGCCTGTTGTTATGAATATTTTTCTTACTTTCTAACAGCCTCGCACCCCTCATGATAGCTGCTACATAGCAATTTGGATCACTTTCGCTCATTATCTGATCACCACTTAAATATGTATTATGACTTGAGTTAACAAAATAGTTTGAAAAATCATGGTTCATGTCCATATAAATTGTATGAGTCTTATCATAATCCTGAATGTGCTGATGTGGGTCCATTAGATAGTTTATTAATCCATACCAAGTCAATTTATATTCTTCTTTTACATCTGTTGGCTCAAACTGAGAGATAATTTCTTTGCACTCTTCGAGTGTTTTTGATTCCTAATTCAGTTCAAATTAATAAAAAATCAATAAATATTTTTCAAACTTTTTTACTTTTTGATATCTTTCCAGAAAACTCTTGAATTTCTCAGCAGATATATATTCTGGTACGTAATTAATGTCAGATTTTTGGTCATCAGTGGCTATTCTAAACAGACACAGATTTGAATTTTTTGATTTTTAGAGCAAAAAATTATATATACAATTTATATAGACTTAAAATTTCTTTACGCTTCCTCAATTGCGACATAAAAAGCTCAAATTCTTCTTCATTAAGCTCTCCATCTCTATTAATATCAGAAATCTTAAACAAAATAATATTAAAAAATATTCCTTAACTATTCATAATTTACTTTTATTAATTGTTTAAGTTGCTTTTTCTTTAGCTTGATGTTTATTGAATCTAAAAATTCGGTCACTTCGTTTTTGTCTAATTTTTTATCATTTGAAGTATCAGCTAGTTCAAAATAACTTTTCATTATTCTAAAAATAAAATTTAAGAAATTTTCAAAAATAATCAATTACATTATTTACTTATCTGCTTCAGGTAAAACGCCTTTCCTCTTTTTAGTCAAAATAATAAAATAACTAAGCACTCGAACCCAAAGGTCTCGATCTGCCTCGCTAGGCGCCAACAAATCCAAATTTTTTCTAAAGTTGTCGAATATGATAACAAAAGATAAATCTTCCTAGAAAAAAATAAGCCTTTCTTTATTTATATTCTAAAAAACCTACTATATTGGGTATATTTTTGCGTTCATTCAAGCTATTTTTGAGTTTGAACGACTTTAGGTCGTCAGAACTACATCCAGGCTTTACTTCGTTTAAGATTGTTAGCGCATCTAAACAATTAATTTATAATTTTTTCCAAATAAAACATTGTTTTTTTGATGTAATGTATTAGCCTATGTATATTTCTAGTGTTTTTTAATGATTCAAAAAAATGATCAAAGTATTAAAATTTAATTAAAAAGCCTATTTAAAAGAAACGATTTTTTTTAATTAGTATATTTGGAGCCAATTAAAATTTCAACTCACACTTTTTTTCCTTCTTCCTAAATTCTTTAGTTGTGGCAACAAGCTCGTTGCTATTAAAGTCAATTTTATAAAATCGTTCATTAAATTCTTCCTTGCTAGCATTCAACTTCTTTAAGGTCATTCCTTCCTGCAGGATCCTCATGTCATCGTCTTTAAGCTTTATATTGTCTTCATAGCCGTAATATTTCTTGTAAAAGTCTGTCATTTTGGTTAAAATTGATTTACCGATTTGCAATTATAATAAGTTAAAAAAGACTTTTTTTAAACATAATATATTTAAAAAAAGAAGACAAAAATCTTTTTTTCTAAAATTAAATTATCTTCAATAAAAATCAAATTAAATTATATCTTAAGTAAAATTAGTAATTTTAAATTTAAAATGATTTACACCTTTTTCTAATGATCTATACCAAATTTAACTAAATAAAATAAATTATCATAAAAGCTTAGAATAGTTCAAATGATGCAAATTATGCTTGAAATTTAGTAAGAATTTAATTTATAATAATAAAATAAAAAAAATTAGTAATTTAAAACCAAATATTTAAAATAAAAATTGTCATTTAATGGGCACAGCCAATTACTAGATTTTCTAGAGATAGTTTGTTTTAATTTAAAGAGATAGAAAAAATAAAATTTTAAATATTTTTAAAATATTGTTTTTGTTCAACATTAATAAATTATTAATTTTATCTTAAGAAAATATCTGCCTCAAGCATCTCTTTAAGGTCGTTCATGCTCATTAGATTAGAGAATTTAGAAATAGTTGCTAAGAACGATGTTTGTTCTAATGCTATAATTTCAATTTTTTTAAATATTACTGATGTGATATTCCTAATTGAACAAAATATATTAATCTTTGTTAGAATTCATAATCTAGAAAGATCATTAGCTTATATATGTTAAATATAAAAGAAAAATAATATAATATTTTTTAAAATAAAAGAAACTGAAAATTCTTAAGTATTTATGACATACATCTTTTTGTTTAAAATTTTTATCAAATGAACAGATTTTTCAAAAATGGAAATATCTGATTCAAATAAAGAAAAATTCATAGACTGTAAAAAATAGCTGCTAATTAAAAATATTAATTGTTTAAGTAATTTTCAGAAATTAAAATCGTTTATCAATTGAAGCTTATAGAAATTATGATTACATAATCGATTTTAAGAGACCTAGAAAATTTTAATATTGCTAAAAATTATACTCACTTACATTTAGGTTTAAATCAAAGCTAGTTTTAAACTTGTTTTTACATTAAATATAATCTTTATTTATCAAATGGTAAAGATGATTTACCATCAACTTAAAAAAACCTAAAATGAGTCCGGATTTATCAGGATTTTGAATTAGTTGATAAAAGTAATAAGTCTCGAAGGATTTAATTTAAAATGTCAGAAATGTTCTCTATTTTGATTAAAATATAATCTTAATTAATTTTGTAAACTTATATAAATTTATGTATATTTCGCTAAAAATTAAAACGATTTTATTACTTCCAAAATTGTAAGATTATATTTTTGTGATTATATTTATATACTTAAAATTTATTAGGCCCTTATTGATTTATGTGATAGTAAATTATTTTGAAAATAAAATAATGAAAGATGAATTAAAAATTTCTTCGAATTTTTTGAGCATTTTAAGAATGATGCAAAGCAAATAATGCTATATGTAATTAATTTTTTAAAATTAATCTAATCGTATTCAAATTAGTCACATTTAACAAAAAGCTTTGAATTGAAAGAAAAATATTTAAAAAGTATGCAAAAAATAATTAAAGCAAATAATTTAATATGAAGAAAATTTGCTATTTGAATTACTCGAATGTTTTTTTTAAACAAAAATTTACTTAAACTTTAGATTTAAAAGAATTATTAATTCTTTTAGAAATTAATAATAAGACTAATTTGTATCATTTGTAATTGTTTCAAGATCTATACTATCAGTTGGTTTTTATAATAAAATTCAATGTTCATTTTTAAAATATATAATGAGAATAATTTGATATATTTTATTTTCATTCGATTTCTCTTTATTTTAATTTAGACACAAATTATCACTTGACACTTGATATAAATTAAGGTTTGATTAAAATATTTTAATATTTTGATTATGCATTTGAAATTAAAAATAAATTTATTGATTCTCAATATCATTCCTGGCCTGTTGCGGATATCTTTAAAGGATATTCGATAAATTTTATTTTCAATAAGTTTGTGAATCTTTTTAAAATTGAAATTTTTAATATTAGCATTTTTATTCTTAAATCTTTTATTATAAAAATAAAATTTAGTCCGGGAGGATTTGCGTAACAGTGTCATCTTAATTCTAATCTTCAAAATACTTCTCCTATGCTACCTATCCGATAAAATACGGTGTATTCTGTAATGCAGCTATCATAGTTGGCTTCCTTCTTAAGTCTGGCTTGCTATAGATTTACACTTATTATTTTTATGAACTATATTTAATGGTTAAAAAGCTATTAAAAAGAAATCTTTTATCGAAATCAAAGATATGGTAAAATTTTTTAACAAATAAATCTAAGCCGAAAAAAATGTAAATTGTATTAAACTTGATTTATTTTTCTTAAGTTTTTCTTTTGAAATTTGAAAAACGCTTTTGGATAAAAAAAACAATATCTAAATTAAATCATCTAGTGAAAATAAAAAATTATTATAAATCTTATCAAAATTTGTTTATAATCATGACAATTTATAATAACATGTAAAAAATAAATTTTTCAAAAGACAAAATTTTTCATCTGTAAAATTAAATTGTAGATGAATTGCACAAAATATATCTTTATTTAACACGATTTTAATTTTTTTCATAAAGAACTAAATTTCAAAATTCGTATATTATAAAATATAAATTCTAAAAATTAAAAAACTATGTAAAAAAGTTAACTTTTTATATAGATTTAAAAAAAAGGCGTTTAAATTCATTCATTTGAAAGTAAGAAAATAATGGCTGGTGCTGGAAATTGGTGTTTGATTGAAAGCGATCCCGGTGTATTCACCGAATTAATAAGAGGCTTTGGTAACTTAAAATATGCCAAAATTATATATACTATTTTATAAATGAAGGAGTCAAAGGAGTGCAGGTAGAGGAACTTTATTCTCTTGATCCAGAATCTTTTGCTCATTTAAAGTAACTAAATCGGGTCTGAATTTAACCATTTCTCATTTTTCTTATTATAGACCGATTCACGGGCTTATTTTCCTTTTTAAATGGATTGGAAACTCGGAAATTGATGGCACTTATGTTAAAGATTCTAGATTAGATGATATAATTTTCGTTAAACAAGTGATTGAGAATGCTTGCGCTACTCAAGCTATAATAAGTGTTCTTTTGAATTGTAATCACGAAGATATCGATCTAGGATCTAATTTGAACGAATTTAAGCAGTTTGTCTCAAATTTCGATCCGGATGTAAATTTTTTTCTCAAAATTTGTTAAAAGATAATCAATTTTTTTTCAGACCAAAGGTCTGGCTTTGTCAAATTCAGAAATTATAAGACAAGTTCATAATAGCTTTGCCAGGTACGAAATAAGTCTTTGAATTTTGTCGTTTACTCATCATTTGTCCTAAAGGCAGCAATTATTTGAAATAGAAGAGAAGTCTTCATCAAAAGAAGAAGACGCTTATCATTTCATTGCCTATTTGCCAATAAAAGGCAGACTTTACGAGTTAGACGGCCTCAAAGAGGCTCCAATTGATCTCGGAGAAATTCCTGATGGTAGCTTTGGATATAATTTAAATTATCTAATATCTCATTTGTCTCTTAGGTATCGATTGGACTGATAAAGTGAGACCAATTTTAGAAAAGAGAATGATGAAATATAGCGAAGGTGAAATCCACTTTAACCTGATGGCTTTGGTTTCTGATAGGAAAATGCTTTACGAACGAGAACTACAATTGCTTACACAGGTAGATAATACATAAACTCAAAAATTATCTTAAAAATTTTATTAGGTGAGTTCTATGGACTCGGACGAGATGAATTTCAGAATTAAAGAGCTGAAAAGTTTAATTGAAGACGAAGAAAGAAGAAGAGTTACATATAGGGTAGTTAATTATTATTAGTTTAAAATTTTTTCTTTCTTTAATGTTTTCTGTTTCAGAAAGAAAACGCCAGACGAAAGCATAACTACTTGCCATTTATCATTGAATTGGTCAAAATTTTAGCTGAGGAAGGAAAACTCTCGGCTCAAATTCAAGCAATTTCAGAGAGACAACGTGCCAAAAAACCAAGGTTAAATAAATAAACTTTTGTCACAAATTTAAATTACTAATTTATGCTCAATTAAAATTTTTTAATTGCAAATTAAGTTTAAAGCATGACTACATTGTTAAAGGTATTTATATACACGAAAATTTTTGATTTCGAAAAATATTTAAAAAAAAAAACTCGTCAAATATTTACTAAATGTATAAATAAATTTTTTTAAATTGAATTTTTAATTTGCTTTAAACGCTTCTCAATTGGTTTTGACCAATCAATTTAATATAATTAGATTTAATTTTAAATTAAGTTTTGCATTTAAATTTATTTTAGAGAAATTAAAATGGAAAAATCGAATAGCAAAAAATCTTTAAGAATATCCGATTATTACCTTATTTTATACAATTTGGTATTAACAATCGGGTAAAAATTTTAGTATTTTATTTTTCAATTTTTAAAAGCTTAAAAAAAAATTTAGCTGGTCCTTAATTTTGTATGTCACTATCCAAACAGCATTAACATGGAAGAATCAAAACGATGTTCTTTCATCGAAAAATCTGTACAAAAACAACGAGCTACTTCTTCAAATATTTCAAACAGCAGCTTTATTAGAAGTTGTCCATGCTGCTATTGGTATCGTTCGATCTAATCCAGTTTTGGTTTTCGTACAAGTTTTGTCTAGAATAACAGTAGTTTGGTTTGTCAGCTACCCTTTCACAACTGTTAGAATTAGATTTATGAAAATAAATATATAAAATTGATTTATTTTTTTAAGCCGAAAAATAGTATCGGAATTTTGGTCATCTGTGTTGCTTGGTCATTTGCTGAAATAATAAGATACACTTATTACGCCTTGAATATTATCGGGAAAATTCCTTATTTTATCACATGGTGCAGGTTGAATCATCTTATTTTAATTATTTTAAACTAATTTTCAAAAAATTAAGATATTCATTTTTTATAATTTTGTACCCTGTTGGAGTAACTGTATCAATATTCAAAGTTTTTAGTTATAATTAAATTAATTGGTTTTTAAAAAAGGGTGAATTGATTTGCATGTTCTATGCCACACAATATCTACAACCTCTAAGTACCAGAAAACGATACTCATTTTTACTACCAAATAAGCTAAACATTTCTTTTGATATCTATTATTTTTTTATCATCACAATGCTTCTCTATATACCAGGTAAAGTCATGAAAATATTTTAATTATACACTAAAAATTTTTTCTTAGTCTTTCCGATTTTATACAAGCATATGTTGACTCAGCGTGAAAAAGTCTTAAATGGTCCAGCTAAAAAAGAGAAAAAGGAAAACTAAATAAAATTGGAAACTATTCAAAATAAAAATAATATTTAAGTTTAGCTAATTTTGATAATAAAGATATCAAAAAAATTTGATTTTTGTGCTAACTTGGGATTTAAAACCCAATTTCAGAAAAATTGACTATTAAAATTCTACTAATTAATTTAAGAGAATTATGGAGCCTAAATCTCGCAAAAATCCACTTGTCAATCTTTATTTGATATCATACAATCTAATTTCTGCACTAGGGTAATTTAAAAAAATACCTTTTCAATTTTTTTGGAAATCGATGGATTTTTAAGCAATAAATGCTTAAAAATCTTGATGAGATAAACATTCTAGTTAAAGAATTGCTTTTTTTCAAATTGAAAAATTGAAAAATCATATACTCAATAATTTAAAAAGGTGGTTTTATGTTTTATTTTTATCAATACAAACCATTTATTCATGGAAATCAAAAGAAGACTACCTAATTTCGAAAAATTTATACAAAGAGACAAAATATTATTTAAAAATATTATTAGCAACCGCTGGATTAGAAGTTTTTCATGCAGCTTTTAAACTAGTGCCTTCAAATCCTATAGTTGTTTTTCCACAAGTCTTTATTCGGTTTATGGTGATTTGGGCTATTGCTGATAATTTTGAAATTGTATAGTTATAAATTTGGTTTATATAATAATTGAACTAAAGTTTAAGAGTACTCAAACATATGGCTTGTTCATGTTAATTCTTGCTTGGTCAATTTCAGAAACCATTAGATACGCCTATTATGTTTTTAATTTGTTAAATTCAGAGCCTTATTTTCTTAAATGGCTCAGGTAATTATCATTTAAATAGAATGAAAACATTTAAGATTCAATTATATTTAAGATACAACCTTTTTATTATTCTATATCCAATTGGAGCTTTGGTAATAATAAATATCAATATTTATTTTATTTTATAAAAACAAAAAAATCAAAAAATTTTGTTAATTATTATTTTTTTTGAGGCCGAAACAATTTTGATAGCAAATGCTGCGATTTATATAAAGCCGATTGGTATTAGAAAAAATTATTCATTTTTTTTGCCAAATAAGTTAAACATTTCTTTTGATTTGTTTTACTTTTTATGGATTTGGATCGCCCTGTACTTGCCAGGTAATCATTTAGCCAGATTTTTTATTTATTCCTAATTTTTTTGCTTAGCTTTTCCATTCATGTATTTGCATATGTTAGCCCAGAGAAAAAAGTATTTGTATGGAAAAGTCCCTTCCAAGAAAACAAATTGATTCATTTTAAAAAATAAATAAATTTTTTTTAAACAACATTAACTCGCGTCATTTTAAAACTGTTCTTATATTAAATATACTTGATCTATAATTAAACACTTACATCATAAAAAAATAAGATGATTAGAATGTTCCTTCTAATTTCGGTAAAAAAAAGGACATCGCTCAGATACCTTTAATTTTAACGTGTCAATTAAATCATTAAAATTTTAAAAAAGTATCAATTAAATATCACATAAATATATACTGTAATTTTCTCATCCTATATAAATAGTGATGAAAAATTCAAAATTAAAATTAAAAAATTGAACAAAAAAGACCTAAAAGATGAAGACTGAAATAGCTCTATTGATCATTGGATTGTTCGTCATAGTTAGTGCATTACCATCCAGCGAACAGATTCCATATAATGTAATTTAATATTTTATTACTTAACTACATTAATTTAATTTTTTGTAGCAAAGATCTCTTGATGCCTATGATATGGCTTTGATGGAAACAGATCCTCTTTATGATTACCAAAGAATTCAAGAATTAAGAAACAGATTAGCCTTAATGGATTCGAGGGATTTTATTCCGTCAATTGATTTTGCTAAAGCAAAACGAGGAAGACGTAAGCATTTAAATTTTTTATATGTATGAAAAATTATACTTTAATCTATCCAGAATGCTTATGGAAAATTTGTAGCTGGTCATTGGAAAAATCAAAGAAAAAATTTGAGCCATCTTCTATTGATAGCTAAACATTTAAATTTAATTGTCGTTTTTTTTTGTTAAGATTAATAAATATAAAATCATTATTATTTTTATTCTTTTATATTCTACTTTTGCTATTTAAAAAACTGGAATAAACAAATTAATATTTAAAAATATAAAATAACAAATAAAATGGCTCACAATATTCTCAATAAATAAACCTTAAAAATAAATGATGAGCATTTTTAATTATCTAAACAATGAAATAAGTTATTAACTCATCTATAGTAGTATATTAAATATTTTAAAAGTGGTTACGGTTAAGCAAAATCAATCGAAAACTTTTTTGTGCTTCAAATATTGATTGAAATAATTTCAATAAATTTTCATAATCAAAACAAAATATACTGTATCATAATAATTATGAGAATAAAATTTTGACAAAAAATCTAAATTATTAACTATTACTTTTTAGTTGTAGTTTAAATAACAATTTAACATTTAAAAAAATTAAATTATAATACCAAGATTAATAGAGACTAAATTCACCCTTAAACCATATCTCCTTTACTGTACAATAAATAAGCAAGTAAGAAATATTCATAATTCATATATACAAAATAATAAAATAATAACAGTTAAAATATGTTAAACAAAATTATAAAGATATATCATAAATTATAAATTCCTCTTTTAATCCTATACTTTTATTCGAAAATTCTAATATATATATACATAACCTAAAAATATTGCTAATACAAGCAACCCTAAAAAATTTTGAAGTAAAATATCAAAAATAATCTTTTTATTAATTTTATAAGTAATAGAAATTATTTGATTCAACTTAGCTGTGAAAAATGTGCATAGTAAGTGATTAGTCAGACTTTATGATAAATGATTAACTATTTTAAAATCTAGCCTTGTATTGATACTGACTGTGATGGCGATCCAGATTGTCTGTGCCTTCCTCTGATGTGCATTTTGGGCTACTGCTGCTGCAAGGATTGCGGACGGAGCCAGCAACCACAGTAAGCAATTAATTAAGTCAACAGATTTAATTTAAAAAAATTATTTATTAGGGTTATAATGTTAACCCTATTAAATCAGCACAATTTTTAAGAAATAACATTTAAATAATTTCTTAAGAGCAACATATATTGTACCAGGACCTGGTTATGCGTACCCTGGAGGACCAACGCCTTATCCTGGCCAACCTGGAGGTTACTATCCAAGCCAATTCGTGCCACAACCTGGATTCCAACAGCCTTGCTTTCCGAATCCACCTGGATACCCTCAACCATTTCCTGCACAAGGTTATCCAGTCAATATGAGATAATATTTTTTAAAAATTGTAAATTTTTTTTTCTATCAAAATGCTTTTTGTTTAAAGATTTTATATTTTATTGAATTTTTATTGATCAATAAATTAATTAAATTAATCTAATTTGTTTAAAAATTTAAAAAAAGTTGATTGAATGAATGTTTACGTCTCCATCGATAGATAAGTGATTAGCTTCTTCGAATGGCGAACGATGTTGAAATTGAGTGAAGTGTTGTCCATTTACAGCAACCTGATTTTTTTAAAAATAAATTTCAATAAACAAATAAATAGAAATTCATATTTACTTTGAAATGGCTTTCTTCAATTAATATTAAAATTTCAAATCGCATTCCTTTTCTGAATGGCGAATGACCACATCTTTCTTCTTCACCCCAACCACCACCATGTCTATTGGTTCTAATAACAACTGGTTCTGGTGTATAGGGATCATTGAAACGGGGATTAAAATGTAATTGAACATTATCTGATGGAGCTCCAGCCCCTGATTGTACATTTATATGAAATCTTTCACTATCATTTGGAACATCTCCAATTATTTGAATTAAACCACCTAATTTTGAATGAAAATCGGTGCAAAATGGTAGAGGCTTAAAAATTTTATTATTACAAATAATTTATTTTGTAATATTATTAAACTTACTGGGTGATTTATATTCTTGTGATTAGGATGGTAACCCTAAAAAATAAGATCTTAAAAATTATTCTATTATTGTTTTTAAAAAATACTCCTGAATAAGTAATATTTTGAATTTCCAAATCGCCTTTGATTTCCAAATGAGTTACTTCCTCAAAAGAAGTTCTATGTTGAAAATCAAAACAGTGCTGACCATTTACAGCAATCTAAGATTAATGGGAAACTAGTAAAAATAAAAATCGATCGTCAAGAAAATACTCTGTATTTGTCCTCCTCAACCAGAATTATAATTTCGAAAGTACCATTTCGATGGAATGGAATACCTCCATCTCTTTCTTCTTGACCCCATCCTCCAAAATTACTATTTCTTACAACACAGTTTTGGCTAAATCTTGGATTAACATGCAAAATATTGTGTCCATTTCCAATTAAGTTAAATGAGAACCTTGATTTTTATATTTATGAATCGGAAAATAAATAATTAAAAAGTACCAATCTGCGCTTGGCAATAATTGACCTCGGATATAAATTTGTTTTCCAACACATAAACCATTCGGTATGGGTTCACAGTATGGAGTTGATGATACGGGTGCGTTATGATAATGGTTGGAATAAGGATTATGTAACATTCGGTCCATATTTATATTTATATTGAAGTAAAAACAAAAAGTGTTTTGAATTTTTTTTTTGAAAATAAAATTGGATTTAAATATAAAAATTAATATCGTTGATAATAAGTTTTTAATTTCAGCAATAAAAAATTTAAATATTTGAAGAGATAAATAGAAAATCATTATTAAAAATAGTTAAACTCTTATCAAAATAGTAGATTTTATTTTAAACGAACATTAAACTTAATCATTTTACAAGATTAGTAATTTTTATCTTGCTTTTATTTGGTGAATTGCTGGATGAGATAATTGCCAAATGGGATGATTATTAATTTAAATATGGTTGCTAGAATAATCAAAAATAAACACAATATGGATTTGATGATATGGGGGCGATAATTAAAATTATTTAGATATTTTTAAAATGCTTATTTTCAGAATGCTTTAGTCACAAGATTTAATTTTATACTATTAAAGAATAAGTTATTTAAAAGCTTTTAATAATATTAAAAGATTTGTGGAACAAAGAGTAAATTTGCATTAATATCTTTATGAAAATGATAAGAAAGTAAATTTTAAATTATTCTGTTTTATGTAAAAAGCAAATATCTGAAACAAAAATTTTGAAGTTATTTTGCCATTTATTTATGATTTCTATATAAAAACTGTATTTTAAAATTTTCATCTATTTACATCCTTTATAATAGTTTATAAATTTTAATTAACATTTATTTGAGAATACTTTTAACTAAATTTATTAAATCAAACTAGAAATTTTATGCAATGTTTGATATCTTGCTAAATTATTTTCTAGTTTCCAAAAAGGTTACTAGATTTTTAAAAATTAAATGTAGTAGTAAAAAACTAGATTAATAAGAGCCTATAATTTTTGGTAAGCTTGGTATAAAACAAAACAATATCTTGTTAAATATATGCCAAATAGAATTATTTTAAAAATGCCAAAGACGGAAAATATTAGTTCCACTAGTGATGGTAACTGTATAGTAATGCTTACTGATGCAGAGAAAAAAGCACGAATGGTTATTGAAGCAGCAAAAAAAAGAAAGGTAGCTTTGATGAAAAAAGCTAAAGAGGAATCTGCTAGTGAAATTGAAATTTTTCGAAGAGAAAACGAACAGTCTTTAAATACGCTTCTCAAAGAGTATTCCAGTGGGGAAGAGAAAGATGTTGGTCAAATAGAAGAAAGTTATGAAACTAAAAAAGCACAATTATTCCAACAGTTCAAACTGAACCAAAAAGCAACTTTAGACTTTATCCTTGAATTGGTAATCAAAGTCGAACCAAAAGCTCATGGAAATTTAGTTATTTAATCAAACCATTTAATCAAAAAAAAATCTAGATTTAATCAAATAAATTATTTATATTGAATTTATTAATCTTATATTAAATTTTTCAAAAAATTAAAGGAAAATTTGTCATTTTCTCAATGTTTTGTAAAAACGTCACAATGTTGGTAAATAGCATTAATAATTTTTGATGACAATAAGAATTTTCTAGTTTAGTTTAGTTTAATTTGTAAAAATTAGCCTAGTTTTTATCAAATTAAAAATATCTTTTATCTAAAAAGATCATTAAGTCATCAGCAACTTAACTGACGCAAGATAAACAAGATTCAAAACGATTCCGACTTGTCACGTATTCCAGAAGTTAAATAAAGCGCTGACATTTTTTTTATCATATTAAACTTTTTATCAATTTCATATTTGCGCTCTAAGCACGACCTGAATGATCTAAGAAGATATCTCATTTGTAAACTTTAGATGAAGTTTTAATGAAGCCTTAATAAAGATTACTGTGTTTTAATCAGTCCTCAAATGTCATTTTTTTGTTGAATGCGATTAAAAACAGTGTCCTTTTGATTTATCGACTTGGTCAGTCCAGTTCTTAAAATGTTTAAATTTACAGCAGCTTTTTTTTTAGATAGATAGAAATGATGAATAGCGACTAGAATCCAACTATGTAAGATCTTCTTTTGGAAATTAAAAGTTTTATTTTAACTTAAAAACAGTTATTTTATTCTATTTAAGTACCAAAAGATAGTTTGATGAGAATAAAAAATTGAACTGATTGTAGATTTTTGATGAAAGATATGTTTATTACTAGACTTCACTCTTGATTTAAATAGGTTACGAACATTTAGTTAAATTATTTAATTATATAATTATAAAATTAAATTTACAAATATTTTCTTTTAAAAGTTTTGCTTTTTTAAATTATTTATTAAGTTTGAAAAAGATTTTTGGTAATAACTGGAGTATTAAATGAAAATTATTCTTGTATCCATTCAGTATCAATCGGATTATGTGCTGTTGAGTTAGCTACTTTAATCGATGACCTATTAAATTTAATTTTTTTAAAATTTACTTAAAAAATTTAATTTGAAGACGAATAAATTCTTACCTTGTTTCGTACAACTTATTTGGTTCAATACCAGCGCGTTTAAATGCTTCCTCGCATTTTTTCTCAATAGCTCTTCTTAAATTTTTCTACAACCAAAAAATAAAAATAAGCTTATTAGTTTTTGAATTTTTGAAACCTCTTCAAGTTGTTCAAATTGTAACTTTCTATTTTCTATTGATTTATAAATATTGTTCACTTCTTTTTCATATTCTTCTTCCATTGCTCTCTGATCTAGCCTTGAACAACAAAATAAACAAAAATAAAAAATAAAAAAATTTTTTTGCAAACCTTAGTTTTCTGGCTTGGCGATCAAAACTTTTTTTGATCTCTTTTGGATCATAATTTATCTTATCTTGTATTTGATCATGTAGCTTTTTTTGTTTAATTTTTTTCATTTTTTCTATGTGTTCATTTTGCAGTTCCTTCCGTATCATATCATTCATTTTTTCTCTTTAAAAATAAACAATATAATCAAGCTTTAATCAATTGTCTGTCGTTACTTGGTTATGCTTTCTCTTAGCTTATGTGACTCATTATATTTGATTGGAAAAGCATCCACTGACGCTGAAAGGCTTTTATCTAGAACAAATTGAATATTATTCTTTCTAAAATTTTAGAATTTAAACCAACTTAATCTAGACATGCTATTGCTTCGTTTTGGAACGGGTTTTTCTTCTTTTGGTGGTCGACTTCGAGTTTCAGTCAACAAAACAAATGGCTCGGATTTCGTATTTTTTCGGTTTTCTGCCTTTTTAGTTTCCATTTCTATAACAAATTTTTTATACATGGCATTATGATCAGGCACATCATGGTTCTTGGTTGATGATTTATTTTTGTTGGCTGATTTTGCTCGTCTTTCCAATGACTTGTCAATTTTTTTTTGTAACTTTGACATCTCTTTGATGTAAATTTTGGCTCTTTCTTGTTCCAATTTTTTTTTCTCTTCCTGCAATTGCATATTATTAGGGAGCTTGCTTTGTTTAAGAAGCTCAATTGATCTTATCTGACTTTTTAGTTGTTTTAGCAACTCCAATTCTTTCATTCTAAGATAATAATTTTTTATAATAAAAAAAAAATATTTAGGACTCTACTTTTCATCTAATTCTTCGTCAAAATAAAAATCTGGCAAAGGCTGAGCGTTAAACTCGCTCTGTCCCTCACTGTAAGAATGCCTCCGTTCTTTTTCCTTTTTCTTTGGTTCAGTTAGATTAAAAGGCTTGCATACCTTGTCCATATATTCTTTGCTCATTTTTTTTAACCTTATTTTTCTTAATTCTTCTTCATTTTTTATTTTTTCATATAATGGTACTGAGACATGGGCAGGCACCGGCTGAGCACGGAATTTTTTGCTGCATTCTCTTAGCTCTGCCTCAATGCGTTTTTCTCTTTCGTCCTGGCTCTCTCGAGCTTGTTTTTTACGCTGTTCTGACTTTATTTGTTCACGAATACTCATTGAAAATGGTTCAGGAATTGTCAATTTTGGAACCCATTCAACTTGAGCTTTTTTGGGATTTTTTGAATCTTTTTTGATGCGTTTTTCAAATTTTTTGTTAAAATCAATGCTTTTTTTATGAGGATTTATTTCTTCATCAATTTTAAAATTTTCCCATATTTTTTCTATTCGTCTCAAATCATCATTTATTAGCTCATGAGTTTTAGATTCTAAATTTTCATAATTTGGACCATTTTTTGCAGCCGTGTCTTGAAAAGTGACCGAGCTTTGTTTGGGAAGTGGTGGTTTGGCATCAATTTTTACAAAATGTTTGATTTCATTTTCTATCTGGTCTGATGGCTTATTTTCATACGCACTGACTGTATTTAGGTTAAACTTATAGGCTGGATCTCTTGGCAAAGGATATGTTGCAGATTTGATTTCGTTTAAATTAAGCTCACTTTGTTGAATTGTATCTTTTAACAGTTGCTTCTGATTGTACAGCTCTTCCATATAAACTAAAGTTTTTTTTTGCTCATTCTTTAATTCGAGTAATTTCTGGTAAAATTCTTCACTATTTGCTGCATTTGATAGAGTAGATTGGACCAAATCGGAAAAACTCTTTCAAACTTTAATTAGAATTTTTTTGCATTAAATTATCTTACTTTATCATTATATGCGGAAAAGTTTTCCCTGATGGGCTCTTTTTCCAGATTTTCAGTGTAACTTTTAAAAACATCGGTCATTTTTCAAAAATTTCGATAAAATGAAAAATATTATTGTCTTTAAAAATTACTTTATTTTATCTAAAAAAATTTGAATTTAGCAAATATGCTCAATACATTTGAATAATAAAAAACTGCCTTCACATCTTAAATTAATCTCCTAGGTTACTCAAAAATAAAGAAAATGCATTTCATTTTTTATCGGTGCTATGTCTAGAATATTAATTACTTGGACGTTTATGAATCTAAATATGACCCTATTTTAGATGGCTACTAATTAGCTTAAAAAACATATGAAAACCTTATAAAAAAATTAAAATTTCAAAATTAAATTTTATATTTTTTTAAACAAATAAATAGCCCTTAAGTTTAAACACGATTTTTAAATTTATTTTAGAAAATTAACTTTCAGTTTAATCAAAATATTGTATTAATTTAATAATTTTCTACTCAAATGAAAGTCTCGATATTCGAATAAGTAAAAAATTTTTAAATAAAAAATTTATTTTATTATCATTGATTATTTAATTTATCACATGATAAAAAAATAAAATTAGTTATCAATGTTCAAAAAAGTTTTTTAATTTTACGTAAATTTACGTCTTTAACTATTTATCTTTAAAAATGAAAACTCTTTATTAAATAAAATTTATTAAATTGTTTAAATATTTTAAAGGTCTAAAATAGATTCGTTTTGATTAATGCTTTCTAACATATATTTTAATCACACCATGAAAAATAAAACTATTGTCTTTTTTATCTATTCTATCCGGAAAAGTAAATAACAAAATAATTATTTAAGCTTGCATAAACAGAACAAAATTGGAATGAAGGCACCAAGGGTGACTAAAATGGGAATTAAATAGCTTGATTCATCTTTTGCATAAGGATCTTCAACTTCTTCCTCAAATTCATATATTTTTTTATTTGTTTTTTTTTTATATTCTTGCTCTTCTTCCGAATTTCTCATTTGCCGTCTTGCCTTTACCATTTCAGACTCTTCTTCGTTTTCAAATGGTTCATCTAATTCATTTTCTAACTCATCCTCATCTTCATCCGGCTGTTCAGGTTCATGAGGTGGTAACTTAGGTACCTCTGAATGAAAAAAAAATTTGAAATTAATATTTTTTATCTACATTCAACACATACGGTCTGGTGTTCCTTTCATTACAATAATTGCATTCACTTTAGGGTTATCTAATTCTCCTTTTATAAATTCGACTTTAATTTCTCCATTAAATGAATAACTTTTTCCTTCCACCACGAGCTTATTTTTTCTGACTTGAAATGGAATAATTTCATCATGAGCGACTCCACGACCAACATTTGCATAAATATCAAGATCTTTTACTACAATGGCATCGTTAAGAGCTACATCAAAAACTTTTAGATTAGGAGCATTAAACCAAACTTCACTAAATTTCAACCACAAAACATATTCAGCATCTTCGACTGGAATCGGAATAGAATAACCAAATGTTTCTTGTGAATATCTCTCAGTTTGATAGATAAGTTTATCTTGAGTTGAAACTCGTTTTATATCCAAGCTGCGGCCATAATCAGATGCAACTCCATCAGTCAAATAATCACGGCGATACCTGATACCATTACTATCTGTAAAAGAATCACCCCCTGCATTTAAGGCATAAATAATTTCGCCTAAGCAAGAAATTTGGGTAACACAACCATGTAAGACAAGACCAAAAACTAAAAAAAACATTTCTAAAATTATCTATTTTTAGTTTTTTTTTTAGATAGATTTGAAATAAATTGCAAAAATATGTGATGTGGAAGTTATACGAAAAAAATGAATTTATAATTAAGAAACAATTTAAAGTATAACTATAGAAAATAATAAATCAAATTTTATTGATTATTTTAGAGTTTTCATCTTAAATTGAAAAAAAATAATTTAATTTTTTATTAAAAAATTTAAGTCATAATTTAAAATTTTTAATGATCTAGAAACATTTTAAAACAAAATTGTTCATTGATTTAGTGATTTAATTCTTGTGTATCATCTAAAAAATTTAAAAATTTAAATGAATATTTTGTGATCATTTGCTGATCTAATTAAGTCAAATGATGCTTTTTTATAAGTCTTATATTTTCGTTTAACTATTTTAGAATTTAATGAAAAAAATTAATGAATATTTAAAAGCTTAATTTGTTTTTTTTTTAATAAATTTACATGATTTCTTAAATTTTAGATTCTTCGTTGATTTTAAATTCCAATTTATAATTGATGAATTTTTGTTTTTACTGCATTAGAAGGTAATTTGATTTTTATTTTGTCAGCAAATGAATTAAAATTTTTTGATTCTTCTAATAAATATGTATTAAAAGAATTTTAATAATTTTTACTTATTTTTTAAACTTGAATATTTTTATTTTTAAACAAATTATAGAATTTAGAAATGTGACGAGATATGGACATTTTTAAATTTTTTTTTGCGATCTCTTTATTGCAATAAAGATCCTGTTAATTCCCATGGGAATTGAGAAGAATTCTGAAATCAACCATAACTCTTAATTAGATCTTGAAAATTTAAGTGTGGTAGAGCTAAATATTGCTCCTGAATTTGCATGAATTTGAATAATATATCATTGTAATTAGCTTGTTCATTTTTATTCTTGAAAGCAATAATTAATCAAAAAAAAATTAATTTTCCAATAAAAATCCAAATTATCACCTATTATTTTCATTAATAAAAACAAAAAAATAATTGTAATAATTGAATTTTTTGGATTTTTTTAAAATTCACAAAAGGAGGTCTGTCTACTTGGTAACAGAATTAAATATATCAAAATATTGTATTAATAAATTAAATTAAAAAATGCGTCTGTATTATTCGATATTGTTAGGCAACTATGCTTTAAATTGGTAGAACTTTACCTAATTAATATATGAGTTTCCTGTTTTTTAGATAAGTCATAAATAATTCATAAAATGCCTGATACCAAATCCAGTAAATTGGAGAAAAAATTGGATTACTGGATTCAAGAAAGCGTTAAGGATATTCCATTTAATGAACAATATGAAGTAATTGAAGAACTTTCAAGTGGACCATTTGGAACTAATTTAAAATGCAAACCAAGAGGGCAAAATAAGTTTTGCTGTGTTAAAATTCTGGCAAAAAATGTAAAAATGAATTGAAATCGAAAATTTTTTTTTAATTAAAATTCTAAAGAAAAACCGAAAAATATCTTTAAAAGAAACGTCACATTTACTAAAATTAAACCATCAGAATGTTGTAAGTTAAGTCATATTTTAAATTTTACCATAAGATAAATCCTTCTAAGACGAGAATAAAAGAAATCTTCGAGGACATTGATAATATCTACATTATTTCGGAACTGTTAATTGGAGGAGAAGTTTTGGAAAGAAGTGTTAAAATGAAACCGTTCACGGAAAGAGAAGCAGTAAACATTTTGAAACAAATTTTAAATGGCATTAGAGTAAACAAAAATTAACAATTAATTAAAAACTAAACTTCTTTAATTATTAATCAAGTATATTCATGATGAAGGTTTAGTCCATGGAAACATAAAGCCGGAAAATTTGATATTTGATGATCTGAATGATGAAAGTACCATTAAGCTTACCGATGTTGCACTTTATCCTATTTTGGATAACGAGCTCTTGAAACATGCCATAGTTTCCAACATTCAGTTTTGTGGTAAAATCTAAATAAAAAATAGTATAATAAGTATAAAACTGAAATAAATATTTTTAGCACCTGAAATTTTGAGGAATCAAGTCGGAGACCCATCAAGCGATATGTGGTCGTTTGGTGCTTTTGCTTATTTACTGTAAATTTAACAAAAAGATATTTCACATATATAGCATTTTGACTAATTATATTTAAATTAAAAAATATCATTCTATATTAATATTAAGTATCTACCCAAATTTTTGAGTTATTGATTTAGTAAAAAATTATTTATAGGCATTTATAAAAATGGCATATTTTTTAGTTTATTTTAAATGTAATTTCCATAATTTAATGAGACAATATTTAAAAGTAATTGTCACAGTAAATTGAAATTTAGCACATAAAAAATAACAATAAACAATTACTTAGCTTTATAAGTATTGGTACAGCTACATCGTAAATGTTTATATGTGAAAAAAAATGAAATAAATTTTATAATTTCTATAAAAAATTGACAGTCTTTGCGGTGAAGAGCCTTTTAAAGGAGAAAATAATGAGGAATTGTACAAAAAAGTCCTGAAAGGTTCGTATAATACGGGCTTGGCTAGTTACGAAAATCTCTCCATGAATGCCAAAGATTTTTTAATGAGACTTTTGGTCGTTGATCCAAAAAAACGATTAAATGTTTACCAAGCTCTAAAGAACCCATGGTTGCTAGGTCAAGCGACCAGAAATGATAATTTAACAAGTACTTTGGACAATATGCGTGTGATAGTGAACAAAAAAAAGACTCAGGTAGCTTAGTCCATTTTTTCAAAAGAAATTATTAATTAAGAAATTAAAAAATTAAGAGTTTCCTAAACAAACAAGCATTGCGTTCCAAGACTGGTAAAATGTCAATGACACAAAAATATTTACCTACAGATGTTTGGTTATGGTTACAAAAAGCAACTAAATACGGAACCACTTTGGTTGATTGTGTGAAATCGGCTGTAGAAAATCCATCGAGCTCAGTAGGATTGTATGCGCCTGATCCAGACTGTTACGATACATTTCCGGAAATTTTTTGGCCAGTTATCAGCGATTACCACAAAGTGGACGTATATTCTCTTCAATCTGTACACGACTTCGGTGATCCTAATGAGTTACCAGATTTTGAGGAAAAATATACTGATTCGATTATTTCAAGTCGAATTCGAGTTGGACGAACATTGGAAGGCTTTCCAATGGGTCCCAAATTAAGTCGTGAAACTCGTGAACAAATTAAAGATGATATGGTTGAATCATTTAGAAATTTACAAGGCGAGCTTTATGGTGACTTTTTTGAACTCTCTGAACTAAGTTATGAGGAAAGAGATCATCTGATTGAGACACATTATCTTTTTTCAGATGCTGATGACAAATATTTGAATAGCGCTGGTGGTTATAGCGATTGGCCTCTGAACAGAGGAATCTACATTAATCGAAAGAGAACATTTGTTGTTTGGATTAATGAAGAAGACCATGTGAGAATTATATCAATCCAAAAGGGCAGCAACATTAAGCAGGTGTACGCTCGTCTTGTCAAAGGTATAAATACAATAGAGCAAACTGTACAATTTGTTCATCATGAAAAATTTGGTTACTTGACATTCTGTCCAACAAATATTGGTACTGGTTTAAGGGCTTCTGTACATGTAAGGCTTCCAAAATTGGCCGCTTCTGGTAAATTGAAAGAATTGTGTGAATCTTTGGACCTGCAACCAAGAGGTATACATGGAGAAAATAGTGAATCTGAAGGTGGAATTTATGACATATCAAATAAAATACGAATCGGAAAATCTGAGTTCGAATTGGTTAATTCAATGTGTTTGGGAATCAAGAAGCTTTTAGATGAAGAATTTGCTTTATAGTAATATTTATTTTTCTTAAAAAAATTAGTTTGCGGAAATATTTTTTTAAATAAAACTAAAATTAAAGTAATTTGTTTTGAAATTACTTTTGGCAGCTAATTGCGAAAATTGCTTCACGTAAATAAAAATGATCCTTGTTATTTTTAGTTTATATTACAAAAAATCAAATTAAAAAAAATAATTTATTAAAAATTTCTTTTAATTTTATTGAAAAAATCAATCAAAATATAAGTTGAAAAAATTTTTAATTTTGTTATTTTTAAGTTTCGATTAAACGAAAATTTACTTTTTTAAATTAAAGTTCTCTCGATTTATTAATTCTCTAACTTGATTTAAAACACTCTAAAAATTAATTTTAATAGATTTAAAAAAATGTTTTATTTATGTTCAAATGCCTTCGGATTCTAAAATTTAATAACAATTAAAATTTAGCGCATTTTAATATTAATTTATTTTTTGGAGAAAAAAAAAGATTCAAAAGATGAATGAACAAAATCCAATTAAAGGCAATCAAAGCCCTAAAAAGGAAAAGAGAAATAATTCCAAAAAAAAGCAAAACAGCACTTTGGAAAACACAAATCAAAATGACAGAGAAGAGCATATTAAAGATCTAACCGAGCTTTATGAGAGAGAAAAAGAATCAAGATGTTGTTTCCAATTAGAAAGAGACAAGTTAATGAAAATTAGAGAAATTGAAAGAGAGCGTTATGACCATCTAAAACTCCAACTTTTTAATGCTGAAGATAAACTTTTAAAATGTGAGGAAGAACATCAAAAAGAAATATTAAATCTACAAAAAAAAATTAAATATCTAATTGGAGAACGGGAATTAAAGATAAATAATCTAAAACAAGACCTAAATACTCAGTCTAGAATAAACCTGAAAGTTAGCCTTGAAGAAAGAGACGAATACATAAAAGGAATTCGTCAATCTATCAAAAAATTGAATGAAGATAGACTTAATCTTGATGATGCCATTAAAACCTTAACCATTGATAATGAGCTCAAGATATCAAAATTGCAGAACGAATATGCTAATACGGTTTCCGGGATTCAGAAAGCTTGTGAACAAAGATTTGCCTATGAACGAGAAAATTTTTCCCTAATCACACGAAATGCAATTCACGAAATAAGTGAAGTTAAAAATGGTCAAATAAATGAGATAAAAAGCATCAAAGATAAGTCATTTGAAGAAATGAGAGCTTATTTTAAGGAACTGGTACAAAATTTAATGGATCAAATTCAAGATTTAATGAAACAAAAATTTACAAATCAGCAGCGACTAAGAGATTTGGAAACTAAAAATCAAAAGCTAAAAAATGATTATCAAATTATAAATGAAGAAATTGATAGATATAAAAAAGAAAATTATTCTTTGAAGTTAAGATCAAATTTGAGTGAAAAAAACAATCGAATTTTTCACCTGAGAAATACAGAATTTTCTGATTTAAGAAAAAAATATCAAAACTTAGACTTAAAATATGAAGCATTGCTAAAAATAAATGAAAACTTAAAGCATGAAAATTCAAAAATGGAAGAATATATAAAAAAAATATTGAGTAATTTAAAGCAAAATGTTAATACATCTCTTTATTTAAATAACCAAAAGAATATTCTTTACGATACCAAATTAAAGTTTAACATTGATAGAAAATTGGAATAATTGGAAAATTGGAAATCTTAAAAACTAAGAAAATAATATTTGATTTTAACATATATTATAGAAAAATTCCAATAAAACTTTCTTCCTTTTTTTAATTTACTCATTTAACATAAATGAGCGAAAGTTGATATAAAAATCTTTAAAAAATGAAAAAAAATTTTTGTAAAAATAAAATTTTATCTCTTCATATATTATCAAAGTAAAGTTTATTTATACTATCATTTTATAAACTTAAGATTCCATCTTGCATACTTTGACTATCCCTTTCAAGTAAAGTCTTTATAAATTTTCTAAATCATTTGTCCCTAACAATCTGAAAAATTTCTTATTAAAAAATACTTTAATATATATATTTTTTTCTAAATAATTAACTATTTACCTAAATAATTTTATTTTGAATAAGTATATTAAATAAGGTGTAAAATTTTTTTAGGAGAAAATTTATTGAAATGTTTATAGACTATCAATCGTGAGGAGTCAACTTGTGCATGCAACTAGTTTAGAGAGACTATTATACCATTTTTAGATGCCAATATTCGCTTTTGAAAAATCAAATAGAACCAACATGAAATAAAATATCCAAAACTTTTAGACTAAAAGTGTAATCAACTTTAAAAGGTGCCAGATAATGTAAAATAAATGGATAAATTGAAAAACCTTAAGCAAATTTAAAAGAATTTTATAGTGCGTCAAATAAAACTAGTTCTTCTAATACCAGTATTAAGCATGGATACAAATTGAGAGTGTTCATTGATTAAAAAAATTTTGTCAACAAGCATTAGATTTTTAGAAAAAATGATAAATTTGCTATTTTAATTATAATGAAACTTAAGTTTTATTTAAAAAAATCAATGGAACAAGTGGAAGCAATTTATAAATCAATAGTTAATAACAGAAATATTTTTTAAGTCAAATTAGTGTCTATGCCAAACATGTTTTAATAGTGTTAGCCAAATCAGTTCTAATTTCATTAAGCAAAATATTCAACTCTTCTTTGTAATTCTGGTCCACATACTTCAAGAAACCTACTGCCATTTCTTTAGTACCTAAATGCAAGAAAATAACAAAAAAATCATAAAATTTAAATATATCATAGAACTTACCTGGTTTAAATTCTTCTTCGTGGCTATTCGACATTATATGTCCTGATATTTCAACTATTTTTTGATAATAATTCATAAGCTAAAAAAAAATATTATTAATTTAGACAAACATTAAAATTTTACCATTTTATTAGAAATTATCTGAGATATAAATGTGTAAAATGTGTGATACTCATTTAAATCAACCCTTAATGGTGTCAATTCAAAAATTGTTTTCATCAGCTAGAAAAAAAAATCAAAATTATAATTTTTTTAAAATTTTTTTTTAATACCAATTCATAATCAACATTTGATAAGTTGGCTGAAAAACAGCATAAACATAATCTACACAATGAACCGCAAATGTTGTCAAGAGCTTGTTTGTTTTTTTCCTTTTTCAATACTGAATACAGGTCATTAATAATCTGAGGATAATATTGGACAAGAGCGTTTGAGGACTGGGAACACAAAACCCCAATTGTATAAATTGTGTTACTTCTGATTTCATTTTCAGTAGAATTAATATATTTATAAAATTCTAGAAATAAAAAGATCACTCTTAGCATTTTAGACAAAAAGATAAGATTTTTGAAGTACCTGAAAACAATTGTTGAGCACGAGTAGGTTCAATATTTTCCAAATTGGCAACAGTTTCACCAACTACACCAATTACAAATGATCTTTCAGCTGTTGTCGACTCAGGCTTATTCAATAAGCGGAATAAGTAAACTAAAACTTTTTCAAAGTAATTATCAAATAGGCTATTATTTAGGCATAAAGCCAGCGATGGAAGCACATCACCAGCATATTCTTTTAGCATGTAATCATATTCAGCCTCATTGTCTTCAACATTTGTTGAATCTTCATTATTAACCATTTGGCAATAAATTTTATTTTGAAATGTTTCTAAGATCAAATTTCCAAATGTTTCCAACAATTGACCAAAGTCATTCAAATGATTTTTTATAAAAGAGGCACATCGACTTAATAGAATTTTCATCGAATCAAAGATGCTCATCACAAGCTCACGATTTGCGTCCATTTCAATGGCTTTTGCTGACTTTGACTTGAAATCTTTAAGATTGGTAACAAATTTTGTCATTAAAACTTGTCTTTCGGCCTCGTTTACAGCTTGTAAATTGGCTATGCAATAATCATGAAAGTAAGAAATCATGTACGCCATTGCCAAATAGGACTCTTTTCTAATGTTCAGATGAACAAAGTTAAGTAAATTCTTCACTTCTTCGAAGCATTCATCATAAAAATCATACATTTGCGGATTTAAGTGTTTCAAAACTTCCTGCAAGCAGATAATGGCAGATAATTTTTCAGTCACATATTCATTCTCAACCACAAGTTTTTGGTCATCTTCAGAATCCATTTCATCTTCATTTTCCTCATCGTCTTCTTCGTCATCCAATTCCTCATCCTGCAAATCTATTTCATCGAATGCACTAAAAGCATCCGCTTTCTTATCATCTGAATCTATCATGTTGATACCCTCTTCACTTCTAAGGCTTTCAATTATCTGTGGCATTATCACTCCTAAAGGCAATTTGTCTTTTAGTTTATTGGCTAAACCAGCCAATAGATCGTATGCTGCTGAGCGAATTTCTGGATCACTTTCGTTCGAAAGTGCATTCACCACAAATGAAAGGCAATTTTGAATTATTTCTTCATTAAACTTATCTCTACCAATGTATTTGGCAAAGACGCCCATCAAATCAATACATTCAATTTGAAGCATTTTAGTGTCATTATTACCAGTATGTAATTGATTATATGACAAATATGGCTTAATAAGATTAACTGTGTAGTCAAAGTATTCATTGTAGTTGGATTTGACCGAGCATACAATAGATGAGAATGTTGATATCAGTAAGCGTTGGAGTTTAAGTGAAGAATTGGAGTAACCCTCAAGAGTCATTAAGTTGCTCATTAATCTTGGTAAATGGTCGTTTAGATCTTCCAAATTTTCACAAAATGATTGAAGAGCGTCATAAAACCGAACAGTCAAACGATTAATCTGACGCAGTTCAGGCTTAGAGCTTATGCTGTCTAGTAACAAATTTACGATTTTGTGCGAAAATTGACCCAAATTGGGCTAAAAATAGTTTTAATAAAAAATTTTATTTTATTTTTTTTTAATTTGATGTAAAAATACTTGGAGATATTCACTGAATTGGCAAAGTGCAAAATAAGAAATTTGTACCACATTCGGATCAGAGTCTTGCATTCCCTTAAGACAAACATCGGTCAAAATTTCCAAATAGCTTAAAGTATTCAATTAGCTTAAATTTAATCAATATTTTTTTACTGATTTACTGATTTCGATAATAGTCAGAACAACCTTCACAAGTAATAGCAAGTGCTGCGAGACCAGCTCGTCTTTGAAGAGAATTTTCACTATTTATCGCCGGACTGACATATTCAATCTTTGGAAAAATATTTAATTTAAAGCTTAAATAAAAATATGGTTTTACCAAAATTTTGATCAATTTTTTAGCTGGTAAATAGAGAGCACAAAAGTCCAATACTTGGGTGGCGGCTGTGAAAATATTCTCAGTGTCGTCAACTGATTTTTCTTCACCATCATCCAGCATTTCGATTTCAATGTCCGATTTAGTCTGTAATGGATCACTAGATTGGCACATAATGGTAAAAACTGAACTAACAATAGGCCTAATCATTTCATTTTTAATTAAACTCTTTAAATATTAATTTAAATATTGTATATTATTCATAAATTAATAAATTTCTTGTAATTATCTTACAGATTTTTGTGTTTCTATCAATACGTTTAAAAAATTCATTGCACAAATTCTGGTTGGGTTTAAGAGAGTGTTGTCCGAAATAAACTTTAAATTAGTTTTTAAAAATTACAAATTTTTTTAAATTATAACAAAATACAGTTATTGTCATCTCAGCCATGTTTTTAATATAACCAGACACAAATGGTAAATCATATTCGACTAATATTTGCAAAAAGTCAAATACCGTGGTAATTGTTTCCTCTTTCTTTAATTAATAATCAATAAATTGAAAGATTTAAATAAAATATAATAAACTTGATCTGCTTTAATAATTTGAACAGATCCATTTAAAGCAACTGGTAAAATTTTTTGAATATCATTCTTTTAAATAAAATGATTAAAAAAAATCTTTATTAATCAAAGACTTACATTATCATCTAGATATGGAACCAGATTTTTCAGAGAACTTCAGTATAAATTGATTTATTTAAATATTTTTATGATATCTTATTGATAAGAATACCTAATCACTAAGATTGATGTGTTTAAGTCACTCAATTTTGACAATATATTGCAAAAAATGTTCATTAAATTTCCCAAATGAGGTTTTAATTGCTCTGCAGCTTCTTCAGTTAAGACATTTAAAACGAATAGACCAAACTAAATTTAAATTTAAGTCTTAAGATATATTTGGCCCTCTTTTTTAATTACTGAATGCTGATCCGGGGTTTGAGAAGATATTAATTCATTAATGAATGTTAAAAGTTCGTTCCATTCTTGTTTGGTCTTATGTGAATATTTAAAGATGCTTGCACTAAGCCAAACGATTTGTTTGCGCACTGACTCGCTAAAAATTAATTAAAAAATTTTATTTGACAGAAAATAAAATAAAATTACTCGGATTCTTTTAAAAGAACTTCTAAAATATCACTTTTCAAGCTTAAAAGGAAAATTTATATAAAAATTAATAAATTTAATCGTAATTCTAATTTTACACCAATTTTTCTTTATTGTCCAAAAGTTTCCAGTTTTTAACTTTTTTTCTTAATAAAGTAGCAGCAAATTTTCGGTTCTAATTCTATTAGTTAATTTTATTTAGAATAAATTTTAAAAATAAAACCTGAATATTTTGACTGTTTCTCAATACGTCGAAAAGGCCAACTACACATTTCTCAGAGACAAAGTATTCCAATAATTGTTTTGTTGCCTAAAATATAATAATATTATTCGGTAAAAATGCCCTAAACTTGGAAATACTTGTTTTATGACGTTGCTGTCAGGGGTTAACAGCTTTTGTAATATGGATTCAATATAACTCATGTTTGGATTTATAATTTTAAATGATTTGATGAATTTTTGAATTCTAAGATATCAAAAAAATAATTATTTACAAAACAAAGCATGTGCATTGTGAAATTTTATTAAGTTAGTTTTGATGGAAAATTTTAATTATTTTAAAGGATTTGTTTTACAAATTTATAAAATTTACAAAAATTTTTTGAATAATCTCTAGATGACCAAACCACAATGCCTATACAATTTTTAGCATTGGATTATATTTCTATTTATAATGTATTCTTTTCAAAAATAATAATAAAATTATTTATTTATTTTAATAAGGATGAAAATCAAAGCATATCAACAAATTTTTCTTCAAGTAATTTTTTTATATTAACATAAAGAACTTATCAGGGTGGAGAATTAAAAAATTACAACCGCATTATTTAAATTTTTAATGGTAACAAGAAAAACAATGCTGATACATTGTTTTAGACCATTAACTTAATGTTTATAAGTCTTATAAATGATTTCTTAACACTAGAAAGCCCGGCTGATTAATTAAAAAAATTTCAAATAAAAATATCAAGAAATGGAAAAAATTTATTTAAAGTGTAATTAAAAAAAAATAAAGTATTACAAGTTGAATTTAAGTTTCTTTGAGATAATATTCAAGTTAATATTTTTTAAAAAGGGGTTTTAAAAACTCCTCGGCTTTCTACTGTTAATATAATATATTCAATAATATAATTGATATAATTAATATAATTAATTTCTAATAATTGCCATAAAAATTGCTTTGTTATAAGCATCATATCTATAATTTAAAATAGCTTAAAATTTTAAACTGATCAATTGAATAAAATTTAGTAAAAAGAGCAAGATGATTTTGATTTTATTACAAGAATATTGAAGATGATTTATTTGAAGAATTATAAATTTTATAAATAAGTAAAAAAACAAATTGATTTACAAAATTATTCAAAAAATAATATATGTTTTTGAAATTTTTCTTATTTTTCAACTAAAATATTTCACAGATTTCCTCAATTCGTTGAAGACTTTTTTTATAAATCAAGTTTCAAAAAATAATTAAACAATCAAAAATATAATTATTGAATTTTTACCAGGTCAAACTAATCAAGTTCCAATATTTGAAGCAAATATAAATAATACATTAGATTTTTGTGATAATTCAACTTTTATTTCTAATCATAAAAAAATAAAAAATCCAAATACTTATGAGAATTTTGACTCGAATAGATGGAAAACTGATCAAGATTTGCCTAAAACTACTAAGATATTTGATAAATTTAAAAATGGTCTTAATTCTCAAAATTTGAATGAATTTGACGAAAGTGAATTTGATGATTGGCTAAGGAAAAAAGATAGCCAGATATCAAACTCGAGCGATCATCAAGAATTTGATCAGTTTATATCCGGAAATTATTTTTTGGAAAATAAATCAGGTGAAAATGATAATTTTCATTCACCTTCATATTCTCCATTAGAATCTATAAGTAATGACTGTCCGTATTCTCAAATAATAGCATTAGATAAGCAATTAGAACAACGCCTTCAGACCGGAATCGACAGAATTTACAGCTTTAAAATAGAAAATTATATTGATAATATGAAAAATCTTCAAATAGATGACAATAAAATAGAAATTGTAGTCGATTCGGATGATGAATCGCCTTGGAGCGAAATGAGTCCATCTGAAATCGTCAAAGACTATTTAAAAAATTTAAAATTTGCTAGAACACCAAATCAGGTAAATAAAAAATCCAGTCATCCTATTGAAGAAACCAAAAAATTTGATGAAACCATTAATGAAGATTATCTTTACAGATTTAGTGAATCACTTGAAATAATAAAACAAATGTTAGATATAGTTGAACAATTAGAAACAAAAGAAGTTGATAATAAAAGTAACAAAATATCCGCTTCTCCAGACAAGGCTGGAGAAACCTCGGTCAACGATTTCCATTCAATATCTGAAAATATCGAGAAAAAATTTAGACCAAATTCTGAAATTAAAAAATGTAATGTACCCAGCTCGATTACTGTCTCTAAATTAAAAAAAAATCCCAATTATAAAAATATTTGTCTGTCTTTAAAGGATAATGAGTTTTTTTTTAAAATGAACTTTGACAAAATAGAAAAAATTTTTTCAAATTTAATTTTAAATTGCTACGAACAACTTGAGCTAAGAACAAATATAAACGACCTAAGCATTGAATTGGTAACAGAAATAATGGAAAAAAGCCCTAGCAAAAATGATCTCTCTTGGCTTCTTTTACTACAATGTTGTTTAAAATCAATGGACTTGCTTTTTAATTCTTCATGGTCACATTTTGTAGATTATATCACAAGTTTTAGTAGTGATTACCAAAATATATTCGAAAGTAAAGACCAAAATAATTCAAATAAATGCTAATTTGTTTTAAAGTTAAAAGCTCTGTTGATTATATTTTGGCAAAAATTTACGAAGAAATAAGACACGGTGGTCAAAATTTAAATGAGATTCAGTCTCCGAAAGTTTTGATTCTATTCGATTATCTTCAAAATGAATACGAAAAATTTCAAGATACTAAAGTAAATATTTTTAATTGTTTTAATTGACTGATAAAATTAAAAATCAAATCGAACCAAAAATTACCGTTACCTTGTGAGTAAAGCCCAAATCCAACCTTTATGAACCTTAATGAAAAAAAATTGTTGAGTTATTTAGAAATATAAAATACAACAATTTTTTTGTTACAGTAAAAATTAAATTCTGGATATTTTCTAGCTTGTTAAATTTTATTTGTTAAAACCTTGAGCTCAAGAATTGTACTACCAAAAATAAATAGAAACTATGTAATTAACACGAAGTTATGGTACTTCTATAATTTATTAAAAACGAACTTGGCTGAAAGGAAGGACTAGTCTTCAATTTGCCAAGGCTTTGCATCAATTATTTTTTAAAAATAATAATAATAACAACAAAATTAATAATTTAATTAAAATCTTTCAAATTTTCTTTAAAATAGAAATAAATAAAAAAAATTATAAGTTAATTGAATTAATATACTATATATATAAATTACTTTTAAAAATTTAACATGGTTGTACTGGACGAAAAATCAAAACCCGTTCGCCATTTTAAAAGATATGTATACGAGGATAGGTGGTGCTTCATTTTATTTTATAAAAAAATATTTAAAAAAGACATGACAACAGTCTCACAGCTAAAAATAGTGTCGCGTCTTTATATCAATTGAATGAAGCGCTTATTTTCTTTTTGAGATATTTTCTTTAGAATTAAACTTTTTATTTGTAATATTCAAAGTAAAGCCGGTTTTGGTTTAAAAGATTTATTTTGAATTTAAAAGTTCTACCCCTAAAAATGGTTTACAACTGTAAATTATATATGACAAAATTATGAAACACCAGTCATGCGTAAAGGATGTAATATGGTGACACTTCTGAAGCTAAAATATTCTTGAATGTTTCCTAAAATAAACTAAGCATTAGATCGAGGATACTACATCTTTCCGGGCTTAAAAAAAAGAGAAATTTAAAAAAATCTCATAATCATAATCTTCATTGTTTATAATTTAAGATTTATAAGAGAGTTATTTATCATTGGTTTAGAATTCGGATTGACTTAAATATGTTGAGTTTGAGTTTTGACTCTTGTTTTTTAACTTAAATTAAAAAAATAAAATTTCCCAAAATTTATGGAAAAAATTCCGATTTTTATACTAGATTTACTTTTTTTTTTAAAGTTTTTGATAGTAATTCCAAAGAATTCAAATGAATTACAAAATTCACTTTTGTGTCAAATTGGATTATTGAACATGATCAAAGCTTTGTTTTATCAAAATGACTTATATTCAAAATTAACTGATTTTGAAGCTTTGAAATCAAAATATGACTGTTTGATTGTTAATTATCAAAGCTGTTTAATTGAGAAATTATATAACTTTACTCATTTGGTCATGTACGAAGGACCAAGTGATCCTGAAACAATTAAACTTATTCGAAATGAATGTCAAAAGTTAAATATTAAATATGTCGAGTTTGAAAAATATAAATTAATATATTGCGAGAATGAGTATAATTTATTAAAGAACGTAGTTAACAGAACTGTGGTATGCTCTCAACGCGTAGCCAATAATTCTTTTTTGGTAGAGTTCTTCGAAATTGAACAAAGTACTCGACTCATTACCCGAAATTATGAAAATATTGTTTCTGAGAATAATTTAAACAACTTATTTATCTGTAATGCTGACTTGCTAATAAATGAAAAAATTGGAATCGTTTTCCAAGAATGTAGTCAATTCATGAACTATTTTGAGGATGAAATTATTTATTTTTTCACAAGAATATCTAATTTTAGATTTAGCATCAACAATCTATTTGTCATATTTACTTACTCTCATTTAAATGAGTCAAACTTTAAATTTGTTGACCATAAAAATTATTCCAGATTTCTAAAATTTTGTAAAGATTCTAATGAAAAAAGCGTTCAATTTAAATTATATCCTCTATTTGTGAGCGATTATGAGAGCATGAGGATTTTATTGAAAAAAATATTAGAAAATTTTAATTGTGAAAGAAAAAATGTTAATTTAACTAATGAACCTACACTAGATGAAATATTTCTCATCTCTTTGGGTTGTTTCAATTCATTTAATGCTCAACTAATTCTTGAATCTTGTTCCATAACAGATTTAATCACGATGAGTTTTATTGAATTCAAAACAAAATTTGAATTTATTGATAATGAAAAAATTGAATATTTTTTTAAATTACTCGAATTAAATAACAAGGAATAAATAAATTATTTTATTGATTAATTTTTCTTTTAATTACAACTAAAAAAAAAAAGTTAATGTTAATTATTTATGATTCATGAAAGTAGTTATTGAAAGTTTTTTAAATAAAAATAATTAGTGAAAAAGTTCTTCTAAAGCAAATTAGTCAATTAATTTTTTTAAATTTAATTCTTTTAATGAAATGAAATAAAAAGAGACTCTTATATAAGATGTCTTCTGAATGTTTATAATATTTAAAATAATTGGAAATTATTTATTCTCTATATTAAAAAACCAATTTTTTTCAAAAATATTTTATTTTCGACGAAATGCCATTAAAGCTTAATTAAAAGTTCAACTTTTTATAAATTTTTATTAAAATATTAATTAATTTCCTTTAATACATATTAAATCACATTAAAATAAATTAACTTTAAATTTCTAAGCTAAATCTATTTTATAATGTTGTTTTTATTGCTTAAACAACAAAATTTATGGAAAAACAATAAATTTTAAATAAATATAAAAAAATCTTATATTTTCGAAAATTATTTTGCTATTTTAGATTATCAATACTTTATAAATAAAAAATATAAAATTATTAATTTATCAAATTTCTATTATAGATGAGTAATTTTAAAAATAAAAAAATTAAAACTCAATTATTACAAATAATTACTCAATGGAGGTTAAGCTTATTATTTTGTTTGAAGTTTGTTAAATAAAATTATTTTTAGCTCGAACGCTTCAGCGCATGGTTTCAAAAATGTGTTCGGCGCGGTTCAGTGGTATAAAAAAGTTATATGGGCTTTAATCGTGGTTACAAGCATAAGCTACTGCATTTACCAAGTTGCTCTAATAATTTCGATCTTTTTTCAATTTAATGTTCAGACCAGTCTAAAAATTGTCTATGAAGCCCCTACGAATTATCCAGCTGTAGTTATTTGTAATCTAAATGCATATGATGGTAACGTTGCTAGAGAAGAAATGAACAGGATATTAATGGAAAAAAATATTACACAAGATAATTATGACCCTATCGACTATGTCGATATTGCAGCTGACTATTTTAAAACAACATTTGAGACCATGGCTTTGAGAGGAAAATTTGATCTTTACTACAATGGATTTTATCTGTCTCAAATGTTGATAAGTTGCAGGTAATTTTCAATTTTCAGATTATTTTAATTTAAAAATCTTATTTGATATTCGTGATTAAGTAATAGAAAGTAAAAGTAAAATAAGCACTTAGAAAATTTAATTTTTTGTTTTTTTTTAATTTTGTTTGAGCAAAATTATAAATTTGTTTCAATATTTGTTATAAAGATATCAAAGAAAAAAATGTGAGGAAAGTGATTTTGAAAATTACCATGATTATAATTACGGAAATTGCTACCGTTTTAATGGAAATAAAAATAGCATAATAAAATCCAAAAAATCAGGATGGAGAGATGGACTGCGTCTTGAGCTTTACATTGGTAATTTGGATACTCAACAACAATATGCTTATAAAGCTGGAATCAAAGTTATAATTCATAATCAAAGTTTTAATCCTTTTTCTGATGAAAATGGTATTGATGTCAGTGTTGGATCACAAACTAACATTGCAATAACGCGTACCATGATAAAACGAAAACCTTATCCTTATAGTTATTGTATTGATGACCATCAATCAAAGGATAACCAAAAAAATAATTTAATTTTGCAAACAATTAGCCAAAGGTATTCAGAAATGGAAGTTTATAGTCAAATTTATTGTCTCAAGGTTTGCTTGCAAGAATTTTTAATCAATAAATGTAAATGTTTTGATTTGAGCTTACCGAGACCTAGAAATGGTTCTATAGATTATTCTGGTTGTGAATCCAATGATGACTTATTGTGCATTCAAATGCAAGAAACAGTATTTTATAATGGAACTGAGATAGATAATTGCTACTTTAATTGCCCAAATGAATGCTTTCAAGTGTTGTATGATTCAAAAGTATCAATGGCAAAATATCCTACAAAGTGGTATACATCAATTTTAAATAATTCACCAGCATCAAATGTGTTCTATTCCTCATTAAATAGTTCTTTTACTGATTTACAGCAATCCATTTTAATGGTTAATGTCTTTTATGACCAAATGTACTACTATGTGATCGAAGAGTATCCAGAGTTAAGTATTGATGGATTATTTGCTTATGTTGGTGGAAATTTGGGGCTCTTTCTAGGAATTAGTGTTATCAGTCTTATAGAATTAATCGAAATTTTTTTTTACCTTTTGTTTTTCTGTTTGAAGAGATGTTTTTTTTTCTTAAAAAAAGAAAAAATTAATACCCAAATTGATTGAATAAATCGAAAAAATTTCTGAATTATTTATAAAAATAACAAAATTTAAATAAAATTTATTTTTATTTTTTTTAATTTTTGATTTAATATGATTTTATAAAATCCTGTTATTATTCTTTAAGAAAATATTTATAAAAATTAGTGTCTGGTTAAATTATATTTGTCATTTAACTAATTTTTTTTTCTTGCCGCAAGAACCCTATCCAACCCAGTCTCAAATGAAAAATTAACTCTACTTCTACGTATGTTTTATGAGTATTTCGGAAATATGTAGGAATATATTTAAAATTCTTCTTAGAAGCCGTAGTATTTAATTTTCTATACAATTCGCTGTTACCACCATGCTACAATCAAAAATTTAAGGTTATTTTAAGAAACCTAATTATTGTTGAAATAAAGTTAAGCTCAAATAGGATCAATCTGAAGTTCCCTTGAGAATAATCCAGGCATGTTATACGTTTGTTATTAAAACGTGAACAAAGTGCTCCAGAACAGTAATGCGGTGCGTGCTACCCAATTATCATGGTGCATGTATGCCAAATGGTAAAAGAGGCATAACATGCCTAAACAAAATAAAAGTTAAGAGGCTTTGATATTAATTTAGAATGTTTATTTAAAAAAAAGATAAAAAATTAAAAATTCGCATTTCATCGGTACTAAAAGCATAATTCTTTCAAAACTAATTGTATAGTTTATTTTTGTTTTCCTCTTGAACACATTATTTTAATATGATTTAATGTATAAAAAACAGCTTGAAAAATAGCATCTTCTTTAGTTAGCCCATAACCTCCGTAGGTTAGATGAGGATTTGTTTTAACGTCGACTGCATAAACTTTATTTTCTTTTATTTTAATATTAAATATATTTTTTCTTTTAAATGTATAAATAAAACACTTTACCTGTAGTTGTAGGAATGCTGTATATTTCATATTCAAATTTTTCTTCTTTTGCAAGGGTATCTAAAAGCTGAAGACTAGAAATGTTCTCAAGATCATTAGATAGAATATTATTAATTGTTGGATTTTTGCTTGATTTTAGCTGATTAAAGATATTGGTTGTATGTTTTTTATTAAAAGTTGATTTGAAATTATTCAAGTCACTTATTGTATCATCTGATCTCTGGTTATTATTTTTGTTATATAATCCGCTTGCTTTGACACAAAACAAAAGCCTCAGGGCAGCATATTTTTTTGCCAATTTTTTGGTTCGAGCTGACCCGCTTTCTTTAAAATCTCCAAATTTAACACTACACAAAAATTGTCTGTTATGTGGTGGACCTTCTTCATCCCCATAGTCGAACTCTGGCGGACGCATGGCAAATCTATTAGCAATTTCAATAAGTTCACCAACTGGATTTTCACATTTTGCCACACTTTCTTTAATCACTTCCAAATCTTCTGATGATGAAACTTGAATGTTGGACAAATCTACGCCATTTTCATTAAATGGTATTTGCTTGGCTTCTTGTTCAAGAGATTTGCTTAAAATTACAGACGGATTTTCCTCTAAATCCAAATCATGTAAACTCTTTCTATAAAAATGATAAATTTAAGAAAATAATAAAGCTTAAAATTATTTTTATTAACATTATATCTTCTAGTGTCTCAGAAAGCTCATTATTCACATTCACATTGATAAGTCGTATTTGGTTCAAAATTCCCAACGCAGCTAAATGTTTGGCTCGTTTTTTGGTATTACTTTTGCCAATTGCTTGCATGTCATGATTAAGAGTGCATCTATATACAAACGTTGGCTGATGAACTTTTCCCTCAGTATCTAACAATTCATAGTTTGGTGAAGAGCATAAAGATTTTGTACATATTTCCTGAAGAAGGCTTATTGGAGTTCGAAAGCTTTTGCTGTCTGACTCTTTGAAAAGCTGACTTGCTGCTTTAACAGCTGAAAGGGTTATTGTATCTGAATTTTTTGATTTCAATGTAGTCACAGACATTATTAATTTTAAAGGCTAAATAAATTTTTATTTAAAAATTAGACTAGTCAATTGGATTAATTATTTTTAATGTTTGAAATTTCTTAATGCTAGTTTTGTATGGAAAAAATAAGCTAAATTCACCTTTAGAATTATTATATAAAATAAACAAGCTTGATTATTGATCACCAATCGACCTTGTTTTTGTCCTGTGTTTTGATTAAATAATCTAAATTAATGATTTAAAATAAATATTTAACAAATTGTTATACTTTAAATCAAATTAATCATTTCAACAAAATCAAGTCTAAACAAGTTCAAACAAAATACTAACACTTAATAAATTTTTTAGATTAATTTAATTATTAAATTATTAATTGAGATAATTTCTAAAAAGCAATCAGGAGTTCACAAAAATAAAATCTCTTTTATATTATTCAAATATAAAAGAGATTGTAATTATTGTAATGAATTAAATTATATTTAAAAAATTTATTATCCAAATTTATTTTGATAGATTCATAGAAAATTTTTTTTCTTAACATATGATCTAAAAATAACATAACTAAATGCATCATTTGAAAAAATTGAAAAAAATTTTAAAAAATGATCCGATTAATGAAATTGATCAAATGTTTTAGAAATTTCTCAATTAAATTGTTTTCATTAAAGTCGTCTATATCTTTTTTCAATTTTAACAAGTTATTATTTTTTAATGATATGAAAATTTTCTATTTTAAACTTCTGACTAATAATTGACTAATTAAAAAATATATAATTTTTACAAAATTTTATTCAAATTAAGTTTTGATTCATAAGCCACACAAATATGCAGGAAAATAAAGTTAATTTACATTAAACATAACTTTTTAAAAAATATTAATAAATATAAATTAACAAAAACATTAATATTTTTCAGTATTGATCAGATTTTTCTAACTCAAAAAAATTTAAAGATACAACAGAAAAATTCTGTTTTTTTTTTAAATATCTTCATTTGTACATGCTTCTTTTAGATGAAATAGCAGAAAATAAATTGAATTGTTTAAGGCTTCATCTTGGTTTTTACCATATCCACCAAAAACTAGCTCAGGGCTCGTCTTTACATAAATTAAACAAGCACTTGAGTCTAATGTAGAAAGATAAATAACTTTTTTTTTTGATTTATTAAAAGAATACTCTCAAAATTGGACGAAATGTTAGTAATCTCATACTCAAAATTTTCTTCTTTTGCCAATTGCTCGAGTAAAATTGGACTTGAAGATTGATTACTCTTAAAATTTTTAGACTTGATAATGCTTATAGCTTTTTTATTACTAAATTTTAATTGCTCATAAAGTAATTTTTTTTTATTAGTTTCATTTTTGTGATAACTTTTGGCTTTTAATGGATAATTATCAAGCATACCACTTGTCTTTATTTTAAATAATAGTTTTATTGATGCATATCTTTTAGCTAATTTTTTGGTTCGCCCGATTGCTCTCTCACTAAATTTTCCAAACTTGACTACACATGAAAATTGGTTAGGTTGATTAGGTGACAAGCCTTCATTTAGGTCTTCTATTATAAAAACAGGTTGCTTCATTGAGTATTTGTCCGCAATAATCATTAGTTCACCTACTGGATTTTTACATTGTGACAAGTCATGTTTAATAGACTCTAATTTGGTCAAGTCAACTTCACTATTTTCGGAAATTTCAAGATCAATTTCATTATTAGATGAAGAATTTTTCGAAATGTTATTATTTATCTCATCAAACCGAGTATCATGATTATCAGAGAAAAAATTCATATTTACCCTTTAAAATCACTTTTTTAAACTAAGATTTTTAGTTAAAAAGGAATTTAATTAATTTTATATTTCATGAAAGATTTAAATTCCCTTATAAGAGTATTTCTTACATTAAAAGTTCCAATTTTGCGGCAAATTCGCTATTTGAGCTATTTTCTTTTAGCATTTTAAGAATTTTGTATGCTGCTAAATGCTTGGCAGTTTTCTTTCTGTGAGCTTTGGATACGGAATGAAACTCCTCGTTGATAAAGCATTTACAAGTAAATAAATATTCATTTTCATTATTTTGAATTTGCTCAAATTCAAAACTCGGCATTGGAACTTTACTTACACTACAAAGATGGTTTAAGATTCCAAGGGGTGTTTGATTTGGTTGATTATCCATATTCAATTTAAAGTATGGCCAAATGTTAATTCAAATTTAAAAAAAAAGCTATAACTAAGAAGTCTTGATTTCACTTTAAGGTATTAGAATGCAAAACTCGGTTAACATTAAGAAAATCTTCTATTTTAAATTTATCTTGAAGAGTTAAGTAATCTAATGATCTATATTTTTTTGCTATTTATTTGAAAATATTTTCAATTTATTTATTTTATAAAGAAAAACATTAGTTTGAACAAAAATACGTAAAAATAATTTTAGAAAATTAAAATTAGATTTTATAATTATCGATGTAGGCATTACATTTTTAAATACATAATTCAAAACTGATTTGAATTTTTTTAATATCATTTCCTGAGCCTAAAATGAGTAAATTTAAAAAACACGAGTTTCAAACAATTATTTTAAATTATTACATAAAATTTTATAATTTTTCTGATATTAATGATTATATAAAGAAAAGATGCGGTTTACACAAAATAAATTGAGCACAATTTCAATTAAAGTATAGAAAATATTCTAGAAATATTTCATGACAGTGCATATTTACAGCTTTTTTACGTAGTTCTATAATATTTTTTTGCGTATAAATAAATGAGTTATTCTCATATATTTAAATTTTAAAATTTATTTTTAAGAATAATTTTATATTTGTTTCGACAGCAGTGACTGTACAAACAATTAATTAAACGAAAATCAGAATGGCATCAGCAAGCAAAATCAGACAAAATTTTCATGAAGCTTCAGAAAAAGCGATTAATGATCAAATTAATATGGAGCTAACTGCCAGCTACGTGTACCAGTCAATGGCTTTTTATTTTGACCGAGATGACGTAGCTTTGCCTGGCTTTAGCAAATTTTACTCTCATAATTCGGAAGAAGAAAGAGAACATGCTGAAAAATTGATGAAATATTTGAACAAGAGAGGTGGTCGAATTATTTTCAAAGACATTAAGCGACCAGAAAAAGACGAATGGGGCACTGGATTGGAATCACTGGAAGCTGCACTTGATTTGGAAAAAAAAGTTAATGATTCACTATTAAAGTTGCATGGCGTAGCCTCTGAGAACAATGATGCTCATTTGGCTGACTTTTTAGAGAGCGAATATTTGGAAGAGCAAGTTGGTGCAATCAAAGAGCTTGGTGACATGATTACTAAATTGAAGCGTGCAGGTGAAGGTCTTGGTGAATACATGTTTGACAAGGAGCTGCAAAACAAAGATAGTTAAGAATGGTTGAATATAAACAAAAATATTTATGTTTATTTCAAATTAGTTTTTTCTTAAAAAAACTTTATCATAACTCTATTTAAACTTCATTTTAATTTTGATCATTCTATCGCTTTTTTCTTGCTCACTGAAAATATTTAGTAACAAGACAAAAGATAAAGTGATCATATAAGTTTGGTATCATTATTATCTCTTTACAATTCAATAAAATTAGCTAGATTTATTTATTTTGTTGAAATTTAATTTGAATTATTCAACTTTAAATCATTAGTGATCAATTTAAATACAAAATTTATAAGAAGCTATATCAATAATTTCGAATCTTAAAAATATTTGATATACTTTAATAAAATAAAGTGAATAAGAGGAATTTGACCAGTTTCATCTCTTATTTTTATCAAGATATTTGCAAACGAATTAAAATTTTTAAATTTGTATCTTTAACAAAATTCCTAAATTAGTCATATTTCTTTGAATTTATATTTAAAATGAAATTTATAATTAAAAAAGAATAATTTAAATTTAAATAAAAAATTATTTATTCTTCAAGAATTTATTTAAAATCTTTATCAAACGATTATTTCCCTATAATTAAAAATAATCAATTCAATTTTTTTATAGAAATTTAAGTTTAACTCAACTTTTTACGGGTTTAAACAAAAAATGGTTAACATGTTTAATATTGTTATCTAAATTTATTAATAAATATGGACCAAACCTTAAATTTTAAAATTTGGAATGAAAAAAAAAATTATCTTAAAATATGATCCATCAAATAATTTTCGAAAATCATAAAACTGATTTTTCCAGAAAAGCTAATGAAACTGAAAATGTTCTATAGGAATCGCACATATTTTCTGCTTCACAGAGTAATTTAGCCGCTTCCATTGAATGTCCATTTTTTTTCAAAGCTTTTACGATTTGATGCAATTCCTCTTTTGTTTTGTTTCGAACCAAATAATAAATTAGAATCGTATAAAAACTTGTATTAACAATTTCCAAGTAAAAATTATCTTTCAAAATAAGTGTCATCAAATCAGTATCGTTGAGCAAATGATCAAACAAATTGTTCGATTCTAGTTCATCTAAATTGCCGCTATCTTCTTCTATGATCCTGAAGCATTCCAAATCCAAAGTGTTAACAAATTTTTTAATTGATTCCAAAATAGAATTGGTCTTGAATAACAAGCTCATTTTTAAGAATAAAATTTTTAAAACTTCATTTTTCGAATCATTTTGATTTATAAAAACATTTTTTCTTATAAAATTTAAATCTTTTTCACTTAGCTCTAAGATTTTATCATCATTTAATTCGGATAGAATATTTACATCTATTTCATTTATAATCATTTTTGACAAAATCATATTCAAAGGCTTTTCGTTTGAACTTTCTTCATTGAATACTGGCCATACTTTAACCAAATTCAATAATGCCTTAAAATCCTGCTTTGATTCACTCATATTGATATAATCTGAAATTAAATTCTTTCGCTTATCTTCACTATCAAGATCATTTGAATCAATTTGATGTGTTTTTTGTCCAAAATAATCACAGTTCGACAAAATAGCATTTGTTTTATACACCAGCAACAACATAAGATCTTCTTCATTCATATTTTTGATTATTTTGTTTAGTTCTTCCAGTATAAAAAGCCTAATTTTTATGTCAATTTGATGGTCATTGCAAAAAAATCTCATACAATCCATGACATCTTGTTCACTTATTATTTTAATTTCTGTATGAGAACCCTTTTTTGACTTGACGGGTACCGACTCATTAGAGGACAAATAAGAC